>JAQFXM010007485.1:0-11807 GCA_034693345.1 Entomobrya multifasciata
AATGAATTCAGAATCGTGATCAGCACATATCATTTAGTCGCTTTTGACATTTGGTTTCCCTAGATCTTCCAGGCACAGAAATAGTAAACCTTGTAAGTTCTATGCCCATCATGAGCATGTTCATCATGATACGGATAATGTATATACAATCAGAAACGAATCGGTTGTTGAAAGTTTTGATTGAAGAAACGAACCAGTTGCGGTTGAGGGAAGCAACGAATCGGTTGATGGAAGATAATCGAATGATTGAAGATTTGGAAATGGAACTTCAACGATGGGAAGCTAGTACGGATTCCAAACCACAAGGATGTGTAAACGTGATATCAATTCTTGACCAGGTGTGTCTGCTCAAAAGTAATTCTCTTGGAAGTTTTCACATTCGAGGTGACTACCCTGGGAATAACACTGTTGATGGGAGAGTAGTCGCAAATTGGGATGATCAAAAGAGTGAGCTCTTAGAATGTGGTTACAATTCTGGCTGTGTCGAAATGGAGGATACAGAATTTTCAGTTGGAGTGCTAGGTAATTGAAATTAGTGGACTATACACATGTTTATCTCGAAGATGGAGCTGGCATAACAAGCTTTGTGAACAATTTTTCCGTTTTTATATGATAAATTGAAGTGAATTCTATAGTATACATACATATGTACATCTTAGCTATCCACCGACAGAAAAGATAGAATGGAACTGAAAAGGGAAACTACTTATACAATATTTTGAATTTTAAAAACCTATTTGTGAAAGAATTTTATAATTTTGGTAAATAAAAATATTCTTGCTGTTGTAATTAATTTTTACTGTTTAGCTAAATCCTTTTATTTATGGGCAATTTGCATTTTCGAAATGGGTGATATGGGAGGGGGAGGAGGTTAAAAAATAAGTAGAACTTGAAGCCTTTTCCATGAAATGAATAAAGATAGCCAAGCCATGTCTTGTATTGCATTACATTGCATCTTTAATTACATTTTTCATTGCTTGCATTGAATATTTCACAACATGCATAATATTCTGTAGACCATAAAATGATCTGTGGATTCTGTCATATTAATATTCATTCCATTTTACTATTATATTCCTCTTTAGCATGTCCATCCAACTTTTAAAAGTCATTTGTTATTCACAGCAGCCCAGCTATAATAACTTTAAAGTTTGCCTTTTCTTAATTAGCAGGTAATCAATATGTCAACAAGAAGCCATTAGCAAAATGACAAATGAACCACTCTCACTTTCCTTTGTCTTTCGCCCGCTCTCTGTCCGCTTTAAATTCTGCTATAATTAATATCCATACAAGAATCCATGCAAGCAAAACCTCACAAAGGAAAGCCTACCGTACCAATTTGTAATTCATTATATATATTCTCAGGGGATTCTAACGATAAGCATAATAATATGCCTCGTAACAGTACAGTATCGTTGTCATCATAATCTTGTGGTATCCTTCTCGTCAATAATTTATAGCCACTCACAGAGTCGAATACACTAAATTAAATATTAAAATTGTAATGTATGTCTTTATCATACATTCCTCCAGTGCAGTGCTATACATTTAAACGAAACCGATACCCACAGAAAAGCTATTATATCGACTCCCATAAGAAGTTTAAATCTGGCATTCCTTATTTGTTGCTTATCACTCTACTACTATTGTTTCTTGTGCTAAATGATAATGTGTGCAGGCAGAAGTAATGAAACGATATAAAGTACAGTCATGTACAAGGTATTTCCATTAAGATGTCATCATCATCATCATCTTAACAAGATATATCTTTAAAAAGCTCTTTGGTCACTCACTCAGCAAAAAAATACTATTACAAAATTATAATTTGCCATAAATTCCATGCGAAAAAAATGTTCGCTTATTAATGGTTATATTATGTTTATATGATACGTTGTTCGAAACGAAACCGAACAATACTTTTACTTATGTTGGATTCTCAAATAATTCCCACAATTTGCCGCAAGAAAAGCTATTATTGCTCCTTGCTTGTTCACTCACCGACCAAAGGAATTATATAATTGAATCGATGGAATTTAAATTAGCTTTATTACATGAGCACAGGAATTATTCGCTAATTCCTTAAGCAATAACCATGCTTGTAATAATAGGCCACATACTTTTGTTGATAAATTATGTTTCAACTTTACTTGACTCTGGCTGATGGATTTTTTCAGTAAGCTTACAAAAATATTTTAACCAGGGATTCACGGGAAAGGTCACAGACCTTCACCTTTGCATCGTTTTATATTACGTCTATACACATAACTCTATGTCTTGTCTTGTCATCAACTACAACTTGAGAAAATTTAAAGAAAAAATAGTTAACATGATTTGTTTTGAAAAATATGCATTCAATAAACGATTTAAAAGTGATGAGCTTGTTTTGTAAATTGTCGCTTGTGAAAACTTCTCAAATGGAGGGCAAAAATGTTAT
This sequence comes from Entomobrya multifasciata, assembly GCA_034693345.1. Taxonomy (NCBI): domain Eukaryota; kingdom Metazoa; phylum Arthropoda; class Collembola; order Entomobryomorpha; family Entomobryidae; genus Entomobrya; species Entomobrya multifasciata. The sequence continues at coordinate 2,435 of JAQFXM010007485.1, forward strand.
CACTAATACAAAAAACTACAACATAACTTGATTTGATGGCGATGTTCCTAATCGATAAAGTCGAGCAAAAAGGTGTAGACGAATTCAATAAAAAAGCGAAAATTTATTCAATTGTCAATTTTCAATGCAAAATACTTCTTAAATACTTGTAATTCGTCGTCGACACCTGAGTTTACCTGAGAATTTATTTGAGTTTAATCCACTCAACAGGTTCTGCAGAAAATCGTCAACAATTGATTTACTGCACTACATACCCAACACATGCATAAGTGCAGCAATCATTTTATCGTAAAACTTTGTATATAAAAAGTTAAATGTAAAAAGCTTGTAAACTTAAGTCGTGTTATGAATGTGCGGTGTGAAAGCGGAAAGAAATGGATGACAACAAAGTGTTATTGCTGCATAAAAAGTGGACCTGATCTTTAAACTTGGTTGTTTGCATGTGTATCACATGCTGGAAATTGATATTGCAGTCAATAAAGTCATATTACAGGGTTATTGCACAGTATGTGATGATATGCATGCACATGTAAAATTTGCATTTCAACAAAATGGAGAGGATGCCAAAGGATGCCTCGCGTCAAGACGAGTTGAGTTGAACAGAAAAGCCACAAGTTCATTTAGAAACTTATTGTTTTTTTCTCAATTGCATTTTTTCTTGTATTCATGGACAAACGTTTAATAGTTTTTGGGATGGGGTTTATAGGAAAACATGATAATTCCAACTTTTTTTTAAAGAAAAAAACATGTTTGAAGGTGAAGCATAAACATTTTTGCTTCTGGTTGAAAGATAATTACAGTAATGTGCATAGAGAGTGGTTGACGGAGATTTTAGGAAAGTGAAAAATAAGCAAAAAGAAAAGTGATGATGATGATACGCTGCAATGGACACTGCATTGTTTTGCGATTTTTCATACAGCCTCCAGGCATCAAACAGCATTCCGACCGAGACTGGACTAACGTAAGTTAAGTGCATTATAAAAGCTCGACTCTGATTTCATTGTGGTAAACGATAATAACTATTTTTTAGAGGAAATAAAAGGGTTTAAAATGCTATATTTTTGTTTAAATCCATTGTGTTTTGACTATTTTAATTGCAGCTTTGTTACATTATTTTGCTTATTTTGTGGTGATATGTTCCATGGCAGATTATATGAATGTAATGTTATTAATGTTACAATTACAGGCATTACAAGGTAATTTTGAAAGGATTAGTATTTTTAATTAGAGACTATTACGTAAAGACATAGGACAAAGTACAAAATAAGGAAAGGATGATTGTTGGCAATTCGTGAAAATGGCTGGAAATGTAACGAGCTTTTGTTGTAGCGGATTAATAGTATGTAAGTATGCATGTTGTATTTAATTGTAATCCACTTTAATTAGTATTTATGGTATGTTTTCATTTTACTTTAAAAGGATTTGTGTCACACTAAAATGTTCGATTTCAATGTAAGTGTGGTCAAATTACTTCGTAAAGCATGGAAAGAATTTTAAATTATTTAAGTAAAACCTCAAAAACGGAAATAGCGTTCCATTTGATTATATTAAATAGATTGAAAGTGTGGTAATTGATGATATGTGTATACATAGCTATATTTGATAGATGGGAAAAAGCAAGTAACATTTTGTAGAAAATATTTATTTTTAGTTCACGTAAATACTATTATAAATTTATCCATTTATGTCATAAGTAAAATATTTGGGATGGGACGGTTATAACTTTGACAAAAATCTTCAAACGAACAGTGTGTATAGTGTATTTTGTGCGACAAACTGGTTTAAATATTTGTAATTTAAGTGGAAGTGAAGTTAATGAACTTTACAATGAGGAACTTTGATTTAAAAATTTAATAATAAATATTTTTTGCAAGAGAGATTTGATATGACGAACTTTAGTTGCAATCAAGGAAGCAGTATGTAAATTAGACTATTCTTCAGACGCCTCGACTACTTAAGTAAGCAGATCTTACAGATTATCTGAACCTTTTGTGAATTTACTATTCCAACAATCTAGTTTTAATTTTTAACAGTTCAAATTTCATAATGGGATCTCGTATTATTCTATATCCGCTATTTTTCTTTGCAACTCTATTAATTCTTGGAGGATTCGGTAATTCTGAGGCCGAAGGTTCTAGTTTAGCTCGTCTTGGAAGACAACGCCATACTACTCCTGGACTGCCCAGTAACAGAGGTCGCTTGTCGCCAAATGAATACTACCCAGTTTTCAGCGATATTCAAAGGATTTCAAGAGAAAGGCAACGTACAAATAGAGTACGCTCACCAATTATAAATATAAATTGCCCTGGTGGAATGGCATTTGACTATTTTACAGGCCATTGTAGATGGAGAAATGACCTTAAATCATAATTAAGATAGTACAAAATAATACTTTTTATTCATTTCAGAAATAAACTAAAAATTAAAGTGATTTATTATTTTGAGGATTTACTAAAAAAATGTTTTAAAAATTGGAGGATTTTTTTCTGGTGCTGGATTTCAATGAATTGTACTAAATCAATGCATAAATTTTCTTTTGACGACAACCACAAATAAATTTGATTTGAGCAGAGTTTTGAATTTGTCAGATAAAACTCAACTCTTCCACGAAATGATAAGCAGTTTGACCAAAGAATCCAAAATCAAAATAAAGTTGAGTCTGCTTCAAAGCGTTTTGCTGATAAATGTACGACATATAACTTTGATGCAGACAAAATTTTAAATTTTGATGTATAAAATTGCTATTGTAATAAAACAGCTTCATTATATGCGTATTGGTTTACTATGTGAATGCAAACATTGCATTGTATGTATATATTTTGTCAATTCCTTTCAAACTTTCAAAATTAAGAAAAATGCAGGAAGCCTGGTGGTAAAGTTATCTTTAAAGTTGATGATTTTTCATGTCGGTGATGACTCTTGGTGTTTTTCTGCTAGACTGCCCATGGAGAAAAACCTGTACTTTGAAGTAGTTTTCTGTGTGTCTTCTTTACCTACCCACACGTAGTAGTGAAGATCAGCAAATATTTATATGCCACACATTTTATACTTATCTTCAAGGAAATTGAAAATATTATGATTTTTTCGAAACTCTCGCTTTTTTAGTTTCTCGTAAAGTAATTGCTGCTTACTTTAAAGTTTACTTTGCGTGTCCAAATGCAAATATTATTTTTTAAATATGCGACGGCACGCCAAGTAATTACAGAACCACTAGTTGGTTCTCATTTAAAAGTGATGAAGAGGTGTTGGTCTGAATCTGAATGGAAAAAATTGAGAAATAAACAAAGTTTTATAACTCTGCAAGAAATCCAAATTAAACTCGAACGGTAGAATAAACGGCGTTTCTTTTTGAGTGACACGTTTTGTCAACGATCCTTCATAATTTAATAAATTAATGCTGACGATAAATTGGTAAAATTTGTGTCATGTTGCATCCTGGCATGCGTGCAGATATGCAAGATGAGTTAGTGTCGAAGATAATTATTTCTTGGTAATAATGGAGTCACTTTTTTATGTTCTTGTCTATAGCTCATTGTTGGTTTTTCGTAAAAATTCTAAAACTGTAGAAAAAGCAGGTCTCCCACTGTGCCTTAATTTGCCCATTATAATTTTTCATCTCCACTCAACAGAATTCAAATTGGCGAATTAAGAGCGGGACCTACCGAGAAAGAAACTTTAAAAGAAGAAGAGTGACACTTTCAAAAATTGCTAGTAATTTACAACAACATTACACCTTGTCTAGAGCTAATTGCGGGAAATATTGAACACGCACACCTGTGAAAGAAAATAATAAAACTACTTTGCTTACCGAAGAAATGTCCCAAAAAGATAGTTTCCCTTTCCAAACGATTTTAATCACCGGTAGAACCGGTTAACAAAAACATGTACACTGAAATATAAAACAAAATAAACAATTAAAGTTAACAATCAGCAATAATTACGAAAAATGTGTTCAGTTCCAATGCATTCAAAATTGTCAAGCATATTTTTAATGGAATTTCGGATATTAGAGTTTTCTAAAACATTTCTTATGTTTGAAATATGCAAATTATTTGTGATAATTGCTTATGCAAACAGTAATTATACTCAAACTGTGCGCTTTATAATGTCACCGTAATTAAAAATGTGAAGTAGTAGAACAATACGTCATAAGCATGGTTTACTGTCTTAAATCTCATTTTGCAATTTTTCTTGAATCGTATTTTGTTGTGACGCATGACGTTGAGAGCCAAATAAAAAATTGTTAAGTTTAATCGCAGTTTAGCTTATGTACAGTCTAGGTGGAGATTTTACTTAACACCAGATAGATTCCTCTCTACGACTTTTAGGGTTTCTTCAGAATTACCTTAACCGACAGTTAACGGCATAATATATGTTTAATTTTTTTGCCTCAAAATTTGACATGAGATCAAGCGAAAATCGCATCCACGCAAAGTAATAAAGCATTTTAATTTGACATTTATTTATTTTTACAAACTCTAATGATTATGATCACTTGAAACTAATTGATGGTAATCAATAATCAAAATAACACGTTATTTAAATGAGCATAATTTACCCACTCTCTCTTATTCTTCAGATTTTGAACATTTCTTGTCAAAGTAGCTTCATAAATAAGCATATAGCCCCACGACAAATCAGTATCCATTAAGTTTTAAGTAAATTTTAACGAATCACTTTTTACGATTTTTTTCCAAAAAAAAATCCAAGTTTAATTTATTTTCTTGTTTGCGCACTCTCAAATAACCCTTCAGTTTACCAAAATAAAAAAATCCAAATAAAATAAACAATTTTTTACTACAAATTTGCAAAAATACTAAAAAATTGAGACGGAATTTCCTTCAAATTTCTTTTTAAAGAAGCTTCAAGCTGCAATTTACCAAACGAATGGGACATTTTTATGCTCACTTTTAATATTTTCTTAATTTATGAATTGCTTTTGACTTTAACGACAAAGTTTTTACGTGGAAAATTATGAGCACACTTGCCTAAAAGTATATTTATCTGAGGAAAGTAACATTTTTTGTACAACAATTGAATGAAATGTGATCTCTTACTTGATTTGCATTTCAACAACAGCAGCGAAAGATAAAAAATACTTTGTTGCAGTAACCAGTCTATTGAACAGATATAAATGTATGGACATTTGCACAACAAGCGACAAAAAATATTCTTTATCTGTTTTTTATCCTTTACTTTTTAACCCTTTCAACTCTCCACACATTTGAATATTTCCTTCATGAATACATATTATCGAATCTCAAAGAAAAGGCCAAAGTGTCCGTTGTCTTCTTGCGAAAAAAATAAGTACAATCATAAAATTTTTCCTCTACACTTTAAAAAGTGTTATCGCCATCGTCTCTTTTGGTCCTTAAGAATATTTTTTGCCCCCTACATAGTGGCGTATTGTGCGTTTGACAGATTTTATGGTCAATAATATATCGCCTCTTCCCATTCACTCTTTTCATTTGACAGAGAAAAATTATCAAAAGATTTTGAATGAAAAATCAGCATGGCCACACGACGGCTACGTAATATAGCCAGTCAACAGACAAACACTTCACTTGACTCAAACAAATATATTTTGCCGATGGGCGATGGGTTTTTTTATTTGAATTTGAACCCTGCAAAAATATACTGTCTGTCTGCAGGGCTAATTGTGACTGACAAAAAGCCACAAACACAAGAAGTCAAAGGGGTCAAATAACGTCACAAGTTTTTAGACAAAAATGCAATATAGCACATTTGCATACTCCACTCCAATCCACTCAAATTTACAAATTTCCACTTACATCCTTCCACCATTAATATTCACGTTTCATTTTTTCAGAGAAAAAAATATACTAATTTTCTTGTGAAATTTTACGACCATTTTTAATCGACTTCACATGACTTTTATCTACAGAAAAATAATTACTTTTCCTCTTCTCCTCAAAATTAAAATTCCTCAATTTTTAGCACTAGTCACTAGACACCTCAAACTATGTAAATTCATTAAGCAAATAGTCTGCACACTCGAAAAAATATAATCGCTACTCACGTATCATATTATCTCTTCCTTCGTGTCATACTCGTCACCATTTTCATATAAAAAAGCCACACACTTCTACTTTTTTCTTTTAAAAATTAAGAGACAAGTAATTGGAAAAAATGACAAGTGAAAAGCAAATGAATAAAAAACTGAAGTGTGCATAGTGCACAACTCTACTAGCACACAAAAACATTTAAGTGTGCAAAATTAACATTAAAAATATAAAAAAGTTAACAAAAATTGTTGTTTTGTAAATTGGTGGTAGGTTTTTTTTGCCACACACCTGGCAAAACAAATACAAAGGTGATAGGAGATGGGATACATAGACAACCAATTTGGGTCTCTCTTTTGATGTTCATATCATTTTCCTTTTGATGATGATGATGAAAGTGAGCAAATGGCAACTAGCTAGAGGGAGATAATCATTATCATAAAGAAGTACTACAAGTAAACTAGCATCATGAAAAAACGTGTGCTCATCTTCTTCAACATAGTTATTTGATCTTACACGCGTGAAAAATATATTATGTTAAGTACACCAAACAATTGAGTAGAATTGCATGTGCTTTCGTAATAAAAAATTTATTTTTTGAAACAAAGTTTGCCTGTCCTGCCATCATGCAAATATATTTCCCAACATCATCAATAATTTTTCTATTATAGGTTATAATACATTATAGTCAAGAGTTAATTTTTTCTTGGTAAAAATAATCATCCTTTTCCTATTTGAATAATAATATAATATAAGCTCATCATGATTTTAGGTGAAAATGGAAATTAGAATTTTTGGATATGTGTTTACTTGAATTACAACATCAGCATCCATTTTTTTGTATTGGTCCGTCCCTTCGGTACAAAAATAGTTATTTTACTTTCCGTCTGATTTCTTTTTCTGACTTTGATGGTTGCATATATAAAAATTTCTTCAAGAAATTTCAATAAATATTGACCAAACGCGTCATCATCTTCAAATCTTTATTGCTGATCACTCATATGATTTGATGTTTGACTGATGCATAAATTGTGTTTGTTGATATTTATCTAAATGCGTTTACCTGTGGATTTGAGAATGTAAAGAGGAAAAAAAAAATACTGAAAATATACATGATGTTTTTTACCGGTTGCTTTTTTGTTTTGAGAGAGAAGCAGTGTGCAAATCTTGCTGTGACTGTGATGCAAGTTCATAGTTTTCAAATGCAAACGAGATGGAAAAGATTGGGTAGAGGTAGAACACAAGAAAAAAAGTCGTGACTCTGGTTCTTCACATTATGGTGTCCCCTTTGACCTCCCTTCCCCAGAAAATGTTTGAGGATCAATAATGATGATGCTTATGACGATAATGGGATGTAATGTGAAGGATTTAATATAACAAGTGTGAGCAAATCTTCAAAAAGTACAAAATGTTTAAAGTTTATATTACAATGTCTTTTATGTATACATACTCGATCGAACATTTTGTAACCAATGTGTGGAGATACCGACAGACCAAAAAAACGAGACAAAAAAATGTTGATGAGACTTTTGTGACTGTGACGGTTGGAGATTAAGAAGAAAAATAAGAAAAAATCAGATAAAACATATTTTATGATGTTTGCAAAGTTGTAAAAATCGAATTGACACTCGAGGACACGGATATACACACACTACACACCTAGTTTCTTTAAAACTTAAGTTATTTGCATTTGCCGACAGATGCCATGCTCATTATTTTGCCACTAACATAAATACATACGTTTAAATTTAGAAGAAAACAATGTTGGAATTCGTTTAACGAACAGTTATTAAACTGCTTTGGTATTTTTTGCTACAATGTTTTTTTGTGGGGATGTACACGATACTGTCGTAAACATCCCATTTGTACAATTTTATTACGTTTAAAAACTAATCCATCTTTTTTGTTTTGTGTGTAAGCAAGGTAGAATGAATGAACAACATAACACCAGAGGAAAAAAGGATTTTTTGAGAATTGACCGATTGGAATGTAATGTGAATGGCGGGGGAATATATATGGGATGCCCTGTGGTTATTGTTTCCCTCACATCAATCATGACTTGTTGGCACGTTTGCACTTGAGGCGAAATGAGTAGAAAGAAGCACATTGCTAAATACGACACACACGGGACTGTACAAGAGGATATTTGAAAATTTCAACAAGAATTTGTAGTGATGATAGGATACACACTGCAAAAAAAGATAAATTATAGGTACATACATATTTTAACAGAGGAACAGGTTGGTTACATGAATATTATGACCGTTAAAACGTTGTATGTACATTTTGATCATTTTCATGACATGGCTTGCAGAGAGTCAGATCAGTAGAAAAAAAGTGGACATATTCATCCGAAAATCTCCTCCAGACAAAAACATGATGATGTAACAACAACAACGGCTGTGTGATCTGCTCTGCTGACTTGCTAAAAAAAATGATGTGATGAGTATGTGTGTGCATGAGCAATGTCGTGTCGTGACTTATGAAAAATGAACATGATGAAAGTAAGCAAAAAGCATGAGAAGGGAGAGTCTGAACCTCTGAACTAACTTTCTTTGAAGAAAATTGGAGTGAAATGATAGAACTCGCTCAGATATTTTCACGTGGGTGCAGACAGAAGAATTTTCAGAAGACCAAAAAAATACTTTGATTATCCCACACATCGCTTCTAGCCAAGAAAAAAACCAGTGACTTAACTGATGACCTGACTGACACGAAATGACCTAAAAGTTTATCAGTGGAGAGCTATGTATCCGCATCCGTATCTGTCTGTGCACCACACATGTACTTTACTTTGATTTTTACAAGAAGGTTTGCAAAAAAGTCTGCATGGCTTATTTTGGTTTTGCATGCACTAAACTATTAGAGACATTCGTTAGAAATTCAGTCTAAATTTACTTTCTGTACGTGTGTGTGGTAATCTTGAATCTTGATTTGTACATATTTCCATGTACAAAATATATCCTTCTTGACACCTGAATCAAGAAATAAAATGTAATTTTGATGATGACTGTCAAGAGTAATCATAGTACTCGGCAAGAAGAGATGAGTTATCTAATTATATAAAATTAAAGTATGCAAATTAGCGAGCTAGGGGTTCAAATCTTGGTCTCCGTTGGATCCCTTTTGAGAAAAATCTAAACAATTTCAAGAGTTAAAATATTTTTTTAATGAATCTACACACGATTGTGGGGGATCAAGGCTATATTTTGACCTCAAAAAGTGCTTTCTTCATATTTAAAAAATATATTTTAAAAGTCTACTTTTTTCCCAAAATTGTATTTGAAATGCATTGTAGGTTGGGATCGAGATGATGAATGAGGAGTTGTATACATTTACTCGAACTCCTT
>JAQFXM010007486.1:0-11807 GCA_034693345.1 Entomobrya multifasciata
ATAACTTGTCATTTTAATTAGTGGTTACGAGAAAACTTAAGTACAACTTATGAGATTTGATGATATGATACAATAAACACAATAAATTTGCTTACCCGTAATGAGGTTCCTGTAATTAGAAATTTATATTCTAACGATAATGAGAAATAAGGAAATATTTTATATTAACTTAAAACCTTGCTTACACGCATATTTACTAAAAGGCAATTACTATGTTTTCCAGTTGAACAAATGTTTAAGACTTTTAACAAATGTTAAATTACGACGCCATTTTTTGATATATGTGCTGAAGGAACTCCTTTTTCTTTAAAACCACAAAAAATCTCTTTCTTTAAAATCACATTAAACTTCTTTAAATTAATTAAGTTGAAAATTACTTTTACAGTGTAAAATTTTTGGTAATTCTATGAACAAATTGTGGGTAAAAATCATTAACTATTCTGCAAATTTTCAGAATCATATAGTATTTTTTATGAAATGCCTAAATCAGTGCTTGGTAAAACCTCGTCAAAATTAAAATTACTATGTCTTACATCTTCTTGACTTCTCAACGGCTTTCCTGTTTTGTATCTTTCCAGCTTCAGTTTAAACATTTATCTGAAGAATTAAAGATTTTTGAAACCAATTTGTGAATTTTTTAAAATAAAAATTGTGAAACATAAACAGGGCCTAAAGGTAAATCGAATGGGAAAAAATGTGGGCAAACGTTTAATAAATGTATGGACAGTAGATAAAAAATAAAATAGAAAGTTAAATTCAAAAGTTGGTGAAAGGAGAAAGCAGTAATTAAAATAGTCTAATTTTAATATAAAAGCTAACATATTTGTCAGTAATAGAGTTGGTAGACATTAGTTTTTGCTCTTAAACAGAACAAATATAATTCATATATAAATAACAATTTGCCAATTCTAAGCAATGAGCAATATAAAAAATAAAATAATTGCTTTTTTCCGTAAAATTGGCAATTTACTAAGTTAATGGAAAGCTAGCTGGCAATTTTATTTCACCGGATGACACGTAATTATATAGATAACTTATCTAAAGCGAATTACACGTGCGTTTGATAAAAAACCAGGGTATTTCAGAGCTACGTCGGAATGTTTACGCTAGTTTTAGCAGAACATATATAAAATTTTCAAAACACTCGTTTTTCTTGTGGTCCTGTCATATAATGTGTATGTAAAAGTGTCAGATATGAGGTTTCTTAAATTATAATTCAAACATTATTATTGTGATTTTACCTAAAACTACAAGTGCTGTTTTCAATAGAATATAAAGGACTTTTTTTTACTCTAAGAGCTTCAAAAATTATTTCTCAGTGTCGGTTTTGTATGATTCACAGATTCGAAATTTATTACTCTTTACCATATCAATCATTCAACTGAAACAAACGGTCTCCATTTAATTTTTGAACAAAAGTGGTTGGTCCCAATTGTATCAATATATAAATATATAATACGGGACCAGTTTTTGAAAGTTGTGATGAAGTAGAGGTATTGAACATATAAGCATAATATTACTCGGTGCCACACATGCAGCTTTATAAAAGAAATACAACTAAAACTACTATCAACTCAAGTGTAGACAATAAATTTGGCCCCAGTCGCGCATTTTCTTAGCTCGGTAAAAAATGACATACCTAAGCTCTTGGTTACTATCAAACAAAGCAACTGTACCTGTTTTAAATTCAAGATATGTCATATTTAATAGGCTTCTTAGGTGCTGGTCTTCTACGCAAAAAGAATAAAAACTTGCATTTTCCCTTGTTACATTCAATATTTGAAATTTTTAATGTGATGCCAAAAATCTCTTAACAAAATAAGCGATTACACCTTATCACCAGTGTTCGACGAAATACTACCAAGATATTCACAACATGGGACTTAACGATAGAAAATCATTTATCTTTACACTTCTAATTGGATGCAATTTCATGACATCATTAGGAACAACAACAAACTCCGGTTTTGATAACCAGTTTGAAATTATCACAGGATTTGATGAATGTATAATTTTTATACTGAATTTCCAAGGCTTCAATATTCCTTTTGATCAAATTGTTGCACCTGTAATACTCCTACGCTATTTTTCGTTTGTTGAGGACTATTATATTTATCCATATGAACTCATTTCCCGTTATAAATTAAGCACATCCGAGATTAACGAAAATATCCTTGAGATTTGGGGTTTACTTAAACACACAAATTTATCAAGTGTGCTAAATGATCAAAAAGGGGTAGAATATTCTAATCTCCCCTTCCATTTAGGATTGAGAATGGCAATTAAAAACGCAAATTGTGAGGCAAAGGTGTACTTGCATCCACAAAATGAGGAGACATCTGCTTGCTTGTATAATCATCAATATTTCGGTCCCTTGATGAAAGATCCTTTCATCATATCGTCAGCAATTAGAAAAAGGATGAACAAAATGAAAACGCTTTATATAGACAACGTCAAAAGGTATTCTCTGCTGATTTGCTATCCTGACCTAAGTTCGATTTGCCGTAATAAAAAGGACAGAAATAAATGGATATTGACTGCACTTAGGCATGCATCTAAAATAACATTCACAGAAGTTATATTGATTCAACGATGGACACATTCTGGATACAAACTTAAGTTTCTTTGTCAGTACTGTGTCCCATGTGATCCGTTTAAACTTATGTCAGTCAATATTTCAGGTGTAAAAATTAAACTAATAATGAATCATCTTAAAAAGTTTATTGCAAATGTTCTTCCAAAGTTTTTGAGTGTTGTACTTGCTTGGCGACCAGAAAGCTACAAAAACATACTTTCAAAAAACAACCGAACACGGAAGGCTTTGTTGGCAAATCTTCAGGATTTCAAACCTGAAATATTACAAGGACTGGTAGATATACATGCAATGGGTATTATTTTGTTTGATAACATTTCTCTTGCATACTTTTATGATGTCGATAGCGTCTTGAAATCACGAACAGTCTTGAAATTTGAATGCTCTCAGAGTGAAACAAAACATTATCCCAAAAAGTTAATTTCATACATCGACAGACAAACCAAAACGCATATAGGCCACTTTCAGGAGCTTGCATTGATATTTCGAAGCATGAAAATGCAATTTGTGAGCTGTCACAAACAAGAAAAAGTTTGGGTACATCAATTGCAGGAACTAGTAGTGGCCTTTGATATATGGACATGGATGCTTATTTTTCTGTCTTGTGTCATTGTAGCGTATTTGAACACGCTGACTACCAGAGTTTTCGAGAATTTTAAGCGACCGAACTTTTACAATTCGTGTTTCGGCTTATTTTGTGCAGCTCTGGATCAATCTATGGAGATATTTTCGAAAGCCAATGGGAACAAACTTCTTCTATTTGTTTTACCTTTTGTATTTCTTGTTTTAGGCAATGAATATAAGGGCGACAATATAACTCGTTTAACATTAGACCCTAGTCTTGTTCCTTTTGACACTTTTCAAAGCTTGGCTGCTCATAAATTTAAAATCTACTCAGAACGCGTGCATATGGGTTCCAAAGCATACTCGATTTTTAAAGAGAAGAATCAAATGCCTGAAAACTACATGCAAGAAAACGGCCATGAAGCGTTCCCATTTGTTTCTAAATTCTGGTTTGAAATAATGCTTAGATTTAATATGGGTGAACAACGAAGGATGAGCAAAATGAAAGATCATTTTTCTGACAAGAAATTGTTTTACTTTAACAATTCTGAAATGGTACCAAGACATGAACACGAATCCGGGCATTACAAAGCTGTAGAATCTAGCTATGAGTTCGTGAACAGTCATTTGAGTAAATGTTACAAGTCCGCTGTAATATTGATGCAGAACTCTGCCATTCAAATTTATGCTAAGCTAGCAGCAAAGAAAAAGCCCGTGTACATGGGAAAAGATGTTCTGAATGAAAACCTGCAAGGATATAAATTTGAAGGTTATTTCCCATCAAAATTACTTGTGCGATTAAAATATTCGTTTCAAATGGGAGTCCTTGAGTGGTGGCAAAGGTATTTTAAATGGTATCTTGCACTCAAAACTAACATAGGTCTTTTTAATCAAGACAATGCTAACAGCAGCAGTAACTCTGACCTAAAGTTCGTTGAAACCACCAAAAACTACACTGCTGTTTATATTTTATTAATAATTTTGAATATTGGTTGGATATTATCAATATTTGCTTTTGTCGTTCTTGAAAGCCACCTTTTGAAAAACACCTTTAGGTGTTTTTGGATTACATTCAATAGTCCTACGGAGTATGTTTCGAAGCAACCTGATTTAACTACTAAAACTCAGGACGCGTCAAAAAGCTACAGTCAGTTATCTGAAAACATGTTTTGCCAATTCTGCCTCACAAAACAGATCAGAAAGGAATTTGATCATAAAGACGAATTTGAGCGTCATTTGGCAATAAGTCATACTGAATTTTTCTTTATGGATAGTTTGAAGATAAACGATAAGCTCGAGTCGTTAAAGGAACTGTGCGACATAATATTGTCATCAGAGATTGCACACACTTTATCTGTGGACGCGAAAAACCAAAAAGAATATATATGCTCGTACTGTGACATTGGAACCTTGTTCAAAAATAAAGCCCAAATTAAATTTCATTTATTGGAAGCTCATCACAATATATTAGCAGAAAAACTTCAAACTTTTGGTAATTTGGAACATTGATTGTTAAAACGTGTTTCCATAAAACATTGTAAATCGGTGATTTCATTTCTGAAAAAAATAAGGAATGAGTAAAAATGATTAATTCAATTTTTTCAAACTTTGTTTTGCTGCAAGTTTGGGACAATTATACTCTAGAAATGTTTAGTTTGTAAGTAAATATACCTCAACTATTTAATTATACATGAACTGTGTTAAATACATTTCAAATTTGTTTTAACTAGAGTTACTTTAAACTATATTATCAGAGACATGATCGACTTCGCTGAACTGCTACACATACTTTATCAATAATTGTTTGTATTTAAGAGTGTCAGACTTTAAGCCAACAATTTTTTGCTAACTTGACCATTTTTTTGTAAACTGGGACCATCAACTACATTTATAATATTAACTTACGAAAACATTTACTGATTACGATTACGGATGTATAATTGTTTATTATTAGTTCCGCATTCAGAAGAGTTCTTAGGGCTTGATTCGTTTTGTTATTCCGTATGTTTTGGAATTCGGATAGGTTTTTTTCGACATTTGCCTTTAATTCGTATTTTTTACTACACGAGATTAATCTTCAATTTCGCCATCATCGGAAATCGAATTTTGGAAAAACCATAAAAATACACGAATTGCGCAACAGAAAAGGATCAGAAACTACGTATTTTTATTTCCTTAAAACATTAAGTTTCAATGCTAACAAAGCGGAAAGCTAACCAAATGTTTTGAGAACATCTTATGAGCTGAATATTAACACTCCTGATTGCCCAAATCGACTTATCATGTGGGTAGTCACTATTTTTGATTGTCGAGTGAAACTATGTTTGTGATTCCGAGTCCTATCCAAGAAGTTTTGTAACAAAATGTGTTACAATTTGGCATGCCTAATAGTGGTTACCGAACCACTTTATAAGTTTTTCAGATTAGACGATATTATACGATGATAAAAGAACTAATAAGTTCGCCTACCCATCAAATTTCTTGTTGATAAGGTTTCTGCAATGAGATATTTTTATTCTAATGATAATGAGATATAAGATAATCCATATTCCAACATATTCACTAAACCGCAAATATTTAATTTTCCGTGACTAGAAATGTTCATTACTAGGATTTCTAAGAAATATTAAACATCCAAGCAACATATTTTTTTGTTTTTTAACATATAATATGCAGAGATTTTTTCCTTCGATATCCCAAAATTGATTGATTTTAAATTAATTTAGTTCAAAGTCACTCTTATATTGTTAAACTTTCGGCAACTTTATCAAGTTATGGCTCAATAGGTAAAAAAGAATAACTACTCTGCGAATGGTTAGAGTAACATATAATTATTATAGTTTATTTATAAGCATAGTCTTCAAATAATTTTGTTAATTAAACTAATGATTTCTATCATAGTTGTCTTGTTATTATTCTCCATGTATTATTGTATGGTATTTGCTTCTCGGGGATGTGTGCAAAGCCAGTTTCTCTATTGACGGGAAATGTGGGCTGGACCAGGCGGGAATATGACATGTATACTTGCTGCTTTGTAAAAGTATTATCATTATTCAATTACTATTAATTTTATATGAATTCGTACCACCAATCTATTTGTGAAAACTAGAATTTGCAATAAAGTCTTGTATAAGAAATAATTAAATCATTTATATTAAAATGTCTAAAACCTTTGAAGACTAAACAGTTTGCAGATTTTAGTATAGTAATCGTGCCCAATGTTTTGGAGATATTTAAAACTTGTACGAATGGGTTATGTTAGTAAGTTCGCTTAAAATGTTGCCGTAAATTTAATTGTTTGCTAATTTGTTAGTTCATTTGGCAAAACTATTTTACGTCGATGTCCATTATTGAGAAAATTTTATAAGAAACTATATTAAGACTTTTACTATATGTTTTAAGTATACGCACATAGAAGAGCTTATACAAAGCATTAACAAGGACTTTTCCAATCGCTTGCCCAATGCCTATGTTTAGGTGAAACGCCAAATAAATAATTCTATAAAAATATTCAGGAAGATTTTCTTGTTTTTAGTATTAATTTGAGAAAACTTTCCTCTGAATTTCCCATTCCTTCTCCACTTTTACCTGAAAAAAAAAGATTAATAAAATTTCATCGTAAACAATTTATACGCATACGAATCTCTGTAAATTGGTCTGTCGTGAAGCAACTCACGCCACAGGAAGGGATGACCGACAAAACAAACTTATTTCACTTTTATCTCTGGCTTAACTCCATAAGTGTACTTAATAGTTAAGCATCATAATCAACCCAAACGTCATGAATGTTGCGTGTAGATGCAATGCATCAATAAACGTAGTTAAATCTAACGTAATCTTATAAAAGTATGTAAATAGTTTTGGTAATTTTGGTTACTACATAACACTTGCAGATAAATAAAAAACTGTGGTACCAAAATATACATAAAAAATCTATAAATACATGCATCGAGGTTTGTCTCCTATTTGGAAAGCGAAACCGAAACGCTGGGGACACCAGTTTATAAGTACTTTTAAATCCATATTAATGACACATTTACTTTTATTGTATTACGAAAAAACCTTGAATGCTCTTGGGGTGTTTTTTTGATGGAACGTTGACATGAAATAATTGGTCAAAGCCTTCCATATTTTCTTTTACAAATAATTTATTGCAATATAACCTTCAGTCGCTGAATTACAATTCCTTACTAAACGATTCTGTTATGTTCACAAATCATAAATTACACTTAATAGTTCATACATTAAATGATCATAGTGCCCACAAAAACTATTGTTGCTTGAATTCGCTTTGGGATTAGTTTGTAGTTTTTGACGTTGTGCTCATGTAAATTCCCGACAATCATGTAATAAGATTCTTTATTTTAATAAAACTTAAAGATTAATTTAGTTTCGAACATGCTTTTCTAACCTTTTACGGAACAAACATGAAAAACAATTATGTTGTATTTCTAATTAATAAACTTGATTCTTTAACGTACAAGGAACATATGTAAAGAGTTCAGAGACTTCCTTGTTTTTGTGGACTTGTTTTACCACCACCAAATAATTTCCCCCCGAATTATTAAGATTCCTAACTAATGTTGTTTTTCAGACTTGTTTTATAACTTGTTTCAGGTACTTCAATTTAATCTCCATACTAGTTTACCTTAGCGTTAAGGCGGAAGTCGTATTAATTCACTATGATATACATATGTACCCCAAAAACAGAGAGTGCTGATGAATTATTAATTTTGTCTAGGTCAACTTAATGCACCTTTATCAAGGTTATTGCATGAACAAACTATTTCCGGGAAAGTACTACTAAAACTTTTAAGAAACTTCCGTAATGAAGTCCTGTTCTATGCCGCACAGCTCATTTTTGTCAGTTAACTACGAATTAGCCAACTAACCAAACATGTTTGAAAAACTACTAATTTCCAAAATTCATAATTGTAGCAAATAGATTGCATACTTAACATTTAGTTAGTTTCATACTTTGTCAAAATGATAGAAATATTTGTTTGTTTCGTTTTATTTATAATGGCATCCACTAGGGCTCAATTAGGTTTGTCGCCTCACAAACCAGATTGTACCATCATTACACCAGACATTCAAGAAAATACACCTATATCACAAGCCCTTAAAAATATATTAGTTACTGAGCTTGCTTCTGTTCTAATAAACTTTATAAACCCCGATGAGTGTGACATACCACCCGACTTACCCTTTAGTACATACCTCGTGTCAAATCCACTTTCCCAAAAACACACACAAAATTCTATTCTGTCAAATATCTTCCTCAATGGATGGTCTGACGTGATGAGTCGATCAACAATCAGTAAATACTTTAGCAACGCTTTAAAAGACCCAGAACTAAATTCTTCCCTCGCCATTGGTAAAGTCAATCATACAGACTGGTTAAAAATAATAGAAGTTCTAAACAAAGTTACTAAAGTTCAGAAACCTACATACAGATCCCCTTTTGGATGGAATCGAATTATACACGTACACTTATTCTACAAATCCTTAAACCCCATACAAAATCATATCAAAGTGTTTCGTCTATTCAGCTATATTGAAATGACTAAACTTCGCTATCTTCATAATCCAATCTTTAAAACCACCTTGATGCAAGCTTATGATCAAACACACAATTATGAAGCCAAAAGTGAAGGTTTCTCAAGACCATTTGACATATTTCTAACAATGTGTTTGACCAAAGGAACATTTATGGATGAATTGGAAACTACTTATTGGATGAAGACGTTGCCAAATTTACTGGATGCAAGCAACACTTTGTCTCAGTCGTTTTTCAATAAGGTTTGGATTACATTGCCAACAATAGTAGAACCAAAGTTCGCTTCAGTTTATGTTTATTGTCAGTATTGCAACGATGTCTCTGGTAATTGGTTACATAGCAATTACTTTGGTCTATCAGAATTACTTTTGTTGGGCTATGGATACCAGCACAAAATATTAAACGTTAAGGTAAGTATATACATGGACGAATATACACCAAAATCCTTTTTTCCATCTCAATTTATTTTACCATTTAAACTTGTTTTTGATGATTTAAAACATAACGAATACATACAAGACAGCAGCGACATTTATGGCAACATGAAAACCCTTGAAGTGTTAATATTTGACGCTGCCACACCTGAAAATTTTTCATGTTCAAATCAAGATTTAAGTAGTAACGTAAATATTGTAATAAATGCTCAGCGTGCTGTTACCATAGTTACTGGAACGATTGGCATAGAATATATAACATGTGATGGAGGATTTATTAGTAATGAGATGTCATTCACAGGCTTTATATCCGCATTTGATTTGCCTACTTGGATATGTATTATATTAGTATTTAAATTAGTGGTAGTAGCGTATTACTACGAGAAACAATATATTCAAGCAGCAACAAATTCTGTAGGCAACGTTTACTATTATTTCGTGTCGATGGTGGCAGTCTTCAGATTATTTTTATTTCAAGGCTCAGAACTTACTGCAAGTAAACTCCAGATACCAGTCCAAATATGGTCTGTGTGCATATATATTATTGGATATTTTTATTTAGGAGATAACATTGGAGAACTTACTGCTCCAAGTTCAACAATTTACTATAAATCATTTAATGAGCTTTTAGACAGAAATTATACGTGGATAATACAACGAAGGATCTCTTCTTGGAATCCCGTGATTTGTTATATGGCCTATGGTATGCGAAACCTTTCCAAACTTCAAAAGTCTTGTGTATTTCAAACCGAATCAAACTTGAAGCACGAAGTGAATATTGAGGATGAAATCTTGAATACAACAGAGACCACGGACGACGAAATTCTTCGTCAAATTGCAGAATCTAACTATGAATTTAATAATCATACGAGTTTATATAACCTTGCTGCTAATTTTAAACCTCAACGGTGTGCCAAAACAGCGATAGTAGATTGGTCAGATCAAATCAAATCTATTTATAGTCCATTTAAATTATCTGTCCTAAACAAGAGCTCAAATTCGGAACTAATTTTTTCAAAGAATAAAAAATCCCTTTTAGAACGAAATAAAGGTTGGTTCTTTTCCGAATGGGGAGATCCTTGGATATACGCTAGATTTAAAGCTATGTGGTCATCTGGAATCGATAAGTATTTTAATGATAAACTTGAAATATTAAAAGAATTACGATTTAGAAAGGAAAAACAGCAAATTTTATACGACAAGGGGATACTAGAACTTGTTAATAAATTTACAATATCACTTAATGCAAATACAATTGTAATTTTTATCACAATCGCTATCCTCTATATCCTAGGTATTGTGGTTTTACTTTGGGAGTTCTATGATAGAAAAACAAGTGGGTTAAAATGGTATTGTCTTACGAATAGTTTGCTTTATACGTACAATGTAGTTGCTTATTTGTATTTCAACATATTACGAAGAAAACACTACGAAAGGAAAAAAATGATTTGTAAATAAACACTGTTAAGTGATTTCACAAGAACATAAGAGAATGGGAAAAGGGTCCATATTTTATCTTTTACGTTAGTTTTTGTTTGTATATTCTACTAAAAATGTGGAGAGTTCCTTTTTGGTTATAAATGTTGCATATTTATTAATAACTTAAGTATGTAAGTTTTGAGTATTCGATGTAATTATTTATTTATTTTAAAATTGTCAGACTTACAACATAAAAACCGAAACAGTTTTGTAAGTAAACCTAGGACTGTGTGCGTTCGTGTAATTGTGATTCCCCTAGTATCAACACTTACAAATGTTATTTTTGTGTTCACATTCTTGATTATTGTATATGAAAATTAAACACGTATTTACACTTATTTGCCGTCAATGTTGAGTTTCAATACATTACGAGCAACTTACTTGGTATTTCTGGTAAGCATTTAAGTCAACATAAATAAATCAGCAACTGGTTCATCCATGTTATCAAGCACATTTGGCATAAATTTAATATCAATTTTCATGTCACCAAAGAATCCTACCTGGAGTATTGGCCTGAATATAGTATCTGGCAGCATTACCCTAGAGTCCGTCAAAAAAACTTTAACCAAGGTTGCTGGTTTACTGTAGGTTACATGCCTTCATGAAGCAAGATTGTGCTTCATGATGAATTTTTTTTCCAAAAAGCACACTTTCCGAGCATTTTGTCATTAAAAGTAAACATGGCCTAAACTCGTTCATGAACATACCCACATAGTATTTCCATATGTACATTTTTCAATCAGTAATTTACAAAAGTATTGAATTAAGTAAAACGTGACAATATCAGTAGGCTTAAACACTATTTATTAGTAAGCCGGTACGGCTTTACTTATGTTTTTGCTCGAGTTTTTTTTGTGGAATTACGTTTGCATGTTAAAGTTGCTCGCACGAATTTGTGCGCACGAAAGTTGTGCACACGAAAGTTGTGCGCAAGAAAGTTGTGCACACGAAAGTTGTGCGTATAGAGCTATGCATTTTGTATTTAGTAATATTCAACCAAAAATATCTGGTTCCAGTAGGGATCGAAGCCGTGAACGCGTTACCGCTAGTGCAAAGCTCAAGCCATCATGCTGTGATGGCATACTCTGAGTAAAGCTATGTGATAACTATGTGTTATATGCATAAAGAAAAGCCACGTTGTGCATGCACGATGTAGTAAGTATGATATGAGTATGCT
>JAQFXM010007487.1:0-11806 GCA_034693345.1 Entomobrya multifasciata
TACTATAAAAATCGCAACATACCGTATTTAAAGTAAAACGTCGCGGATGTGAACCATTTTCTGGAAATTGAAACTTTCTAAGAATATTTTGAATAAAAAAATAATCGGACTGATAATTAATGCAGTTTTGCGTGACACAACCTAGGAGAGCAATTAAGTGTTATTTAAACCAATATGAGAATCGTCAGTAGTTTAAAATTGGTTAACTTAAATATTTAGCTAAAGTTTTCAGAGCGTTTACTCATTGATTGGGTCTATTCAAGAATTACAATTTTTATGTTAACTTCTCTGCATTTCTGATAATTTTGTTATGAATATCCTATTATATCGTCCTCGTGTTCACCGTCCATGAAATATATAAATAACATGGATTATTTTTCAAACCAGATTATGCAATTTTACTTATTGGTATGTCAATCGAATTATGTGTATGAACTGTACAGTAGTAAATGTTATCACTTTGCAAATTAAATTGCAGGTTTCTGGAATTTCTGGCAACGCATTAATTTACGGCAGTTTTTAAAAACTAGAGGAAATTATAATGGATTGGTAAAATGTCTAAATTGCTGGGTAGCAATTAAGGTGAGAATTGATGGAAATACGGAGATTAGTGATGGTCATCATTCATCATGTCGGGGTAACATGAGATGGACAGCGTGGTCACTTGCAACTTGACAATTTATCGCGTTCAAATTGTACAATGTAAAAAATCTGAAATAATTATGAGCAACTACAAAAATGAATTAGCGTTTAAGTGTCAGATTCAATAATTAGTGTGAAAAATTACGAAAAACAGTTAAGCGTTATTGACGATACGAAATTAATGTTGAGGGGTGACGTGGGACGATTTGCGTGGTCACGTAAACTGACTTTTGTTCAGTAGTTTGCGTTTACGATAATGTACTGAGGAAGCGATTTTTTTGCTCTGCAGAGTCCTTGAAGATTACAGTACAAGCAAAAAGGTTATAAAAACGTAATATCGACAAATATGTAAGTGATCAAGTATGGAGTCGTGCTTATTTGGTAACTCAAGTCAATTGACTGAGATGAGTTATCCTTTGTTTTACGTAAACTAAAACAAGTACGAGAACAAGTAGCTTGAACAAAAAGTTGTTGATTTAGTTCCTGGAATTTGTAAGCTCTTTTACTACCATGTCAAGTTTAATGCGATATGCAGTCATGGAAATGATATTTGAGTAAAGTATCGGGGTGATACGAGACGATTGCGTGGTCACTTGTAACCTAACCTGCGTTTAAATTCTACCTACCTGTGAAACAAACATAAAAATTATTAAAACAAAGCTCACGAAACAGCTAATTAAAACTCTGATACATTTATGCAATTAAAAAAAATATGCGTGATTCCAGATACAACGGATGGGTTGAAACTACGTAAACAAGTGTCTTCAACAACAAGTTAATTAAATATGAATTCCTGGAATTTTTAAGTAGATTTTTTACAATTTATGCCAAGATTAATACCAAATGTAATATGTTACTTGAGTAATTTAAATCAGGGCGATGCGAGACTGCGTGGTCACTTGTTACCTACCTTGTCACGACATTGAGATGCAGAATAAACCTGTCAACATATTAAACTTTCCAAGCTACCAAATTAAAATGGATTAACTCAAAACAATGTAAAAAATCATTTCAAACATGTAATTAAAAAACACAAACCCAAACAATTATACTGTAAAAAATAAAAAATCTGTATTTCTCGTAATCAACACACCACTCATCCACACTCACTCCACAGAGACAGTAAAATAGAAGAAAACTCCATACATTATGTTGAAAAAACCCATCCACACTTTAAATACGTTTAAAAATATAATCTTAAAAATATACGTTCTCGTGTACCTACCCCAAAATCTACGCTCCATCTCATCACTCCATACTAAAATTACTTTGTTCTCGAATTCGTACTAAAAATCATCGCAGTTAAATAAAATCTCACCAACTACCCTCTCCCATCAATCCCCCCCAAAAACCCCCCTCCCCCACCTCACCAACCCATCAACAACCACCCCATCCCCATAAACGAAATCAAAAACCATCAACGCCACGATACCAAAGAAGAAGCACAAGGCATGCGGAACATAGTGAAAGTAAAAGATCTTGAACTTCTTCCAGTGCCACAACATGAAACTCAAAAAGTTGATCTTGTACTTGTTGTAAGGTGGGTAGCGAATCAACCCAACCTTATCCCCAATGAAGCTAAAGTCCCGGACAACAACAGGCTTCTCGTGAGTGAACGTGTCGAACGTGTACTTGCCGTGGTAGGAGCCCATGCCTGATGAGCCGTATCCTCCGAATGGGAGCTCGTCAACTATAATGGGACAAGTAAAGTCAGTTAGTTTACAATAAACAATTAATTAAGAATTAAATATAAAAATAACCAAATGTCACTCACTCGCAAACTGCACAATAGTATCATTAAACGCCATATTCCCAGTCTGAGTCCTAACCTCAAGCACCTCCCTCACCCTCCTACTCACACTAAAACAATACAAACACAACGGATTCCAAGGCCTCGTGTTAATAAACTGCACAGCCTCCTCCAACCCACAATCCGGACTCTCATCCAACAACATGATCGGCAACACCGGCCCAAACACCTCCTCATTCATTATCGGATCCTCCGGCTTCACTCCAACGATTACAGTTGGCTTAATCCACAAATCGGATTCATCATACTCTCCTCCCATGATCACCGTCCCTGACGCTGTTTTAATTAAGTTAACGAGCCGATTAAAGTGCTTCTTGTTGACGATACGAGCGAGGTCAGGAACGACCTTCCAGTTGTCTCCATACCACTCTTTCATGCACACGGGGAAATGGGGGAGGAGCTTTTGGGCTACTCGTTTTGTGCACAAGATGTAGTCGGGGGCGACGCAGCTATTGGGGGATAATTAGAGAGGTTAGTTAAATGTGACAACATGATTAGTTAAATACTACAATTAGTTAAAATAATGTAAACTCACGTCTGCCCCATATTCATACACTTCCCCCACAACAACCTCTTCGCAGTGATAGCATAATCCACCGTATCATCAATAAAAACAGGACTCTTCCCCCCCAACTCCAACGTCGTCGGAGTCAAGTACTTGTTCGCCTTCGCATGAATCTTCTTCCCAATCCCATAACTCCCAGTGTAAAAGATATAGTCAAACTTGTGATCCAACAGCTTGTCAGTGTCCTCAGGACCTCCAGTAACCACAGTGTAGCAGTCAGGATCCAAGTACTGCGGGATCAGCTTTGCCATGCACTCAGCGGATGCGGAGGAGACTTCAGATGGTTTGATGACAACACAGTTGCCGGCTGCTATGGCTCCGGCTGTTGGGACTAATGTCAGTTGGAATGGGTAGTTCCAGGTTCCGACGACGAGGGCCTGGGGAATAGAGTAATTAGTGATTGTTGTAATTGACAGGATGGCGTAAATTGATTGTTTAGGTTAAATAATTTTTGGTGATTTTTTCCATGGAAATTACAAATTAGTATAAATTAATTAAACACATCCTCAATTAACCGCTCAAATGCACACCCAAACAAGCTTGGTAAAACACGCAAATCTCCACCCAACCAAAAATCCAGTAAAAAAAACTCCAAAAATCACCCAACCAAACGTATCTCACTTCACCCCAAAAGCGCTTATCAGTTAACTCACCACCCCATAAGGCTCCCTGAGTATATACCCCCTATCAGCAAGCGTCAACCAGTTAGGATCCAAGTGATAAGGAGCAGCCCAGTTCTCCAAGTTCTTGATAGTCTCGCGAATATCATTCTTCATCAGATCAATCTCGTACATGTATCCTTCCAGCGTGCTCTTCCTCATGTCCTTCCTCAACGCTTCCAGGATCTCGTCGTTACGCTCAATGTACATCCGGAGTAACGATCGTAGTTGGTTGACTCGGTATGCGATTGGGCGGGTCTTTCCGTTTTGGTATGTTGTTCGGAGGCGGTCCATCATCTAGTCAGAATAATTAAATTTTCAAAATCGTATGCAATTTTTCATGATAATTTTAAATTTTCGTCACGACGTTGTCAAAAGAAATAAAAAATGAGTAAAAATTGCACAAAATTATCTACCTCACTATAAGTCTCCGCAAAATAAGGCTTCCCCCCCTCCGCCCCATAATACACATCATTATTATTCATAATTTTCGACATCTCTCAGCCGTCACGCTTTCTTGATAACAATTTAATGCTTAAAAAACGCGTCACCAACACATCACAAAACACACTCAAAAAATTTTACACGAGCAACTCGCACATACACCCAGCACCTTCAAGTGCCTGATCACAACTGACTCGCTCGTTACGTACGACGTTCTTTCGTTCGTGTATGAAGTTTTTCGAAATGGGGGGACCTACATATATTTCAGGTCGCTATTTTTTGGGATTTTGAAAAATGTGTTGACAGAATATAGAGTGGAGAGATGATGCGGTTTGAAGAACGTGTGGTGTACTGAAGGAGTGAGCGAGTAGGTCAAATGATGAAAATGCAGTGAGGAGTTTTTTTTTCATTATCACGGGCACCTTTTTTGGGTACTTTGGTTGTGGAGTCATGAGTGAGTTGCGTGACAGGTGGGTTTGTTGAGGGAATGGAGTGTCTTTGTTTTATAACGGGTGTGGGGTTGTAGCGGATTATTGGGTATTTTTAGAGGTTTAAGGGTTGAAGTGCGCAGTTGAGGATGAAAGGGGTTGTTGTTTTGAGAGGGTTGTTTGTGCAGTTATTTTGGGTGGCTTTTTTAGGGTTGGGGGGTTGTTACACGTGGAAGTGTATGGTTTTTTGGATTTTTCTGGATTTTAAGCCTTTTTGGATACTTGGAAGCTAGGGTACACATGAAAGGGTTGAGTTTAGGTTTTATGGCGTTGCTTGCACAGTAGCTTTTTAATTTGATTTACGAGGGATTTTAAACTGCGTATTGAAATATAACCACTTTAAATTGGATTTTTAACGTAAAACGTATTTTTTATTCTATTTTGGGTAAGCTTAAAACATTCAACATGAACAAATCAACCGATTCATGACTGCTTAAATATCATACGGGGCAACATGAGACTGGTTTAATGACCAAATTTTCTAATTAAATTACAATTAAATGCAATTTATATCAATTAATCATTACCTACAAGACGCACAGACAAACACCCCACCACATAACTAACAACCATACCCCTCCACAAAAAAAACGCAACGAACTGTTAGTTACTGTAGCGACTGCATCAAACCATAAAAACAAAGAAGAGTTACACGAACAAAGAACCTACACAATAAAACGTAAACGAACTTGAGAACTCACTCATAACAAAAATAACGACGCTTTTTTACACACAAATTATCTCAGCACTCACATTCTTTTTAATGCATGTTTAATATGTTTAAGTTTAATATGAATGCACGTTTAAATGCAAAAAAAATTGATGATTACGAACAATGTTGCAGAGGTTTGTTGAACGGTGTATCGCGAAGGATATACGGTTGTGGTTGTTTTTTTGGAGTTTGTAACGGCGATGCAAGAGTGCAGTGGGATGGATGACAAAGAAAAATGTGATATTGATTTTTTTTCGACTGGTTTTTCGTAATAGTCAAGGGTGGGGGGATGTTGCGTTGTTGTTTGAGGGTGAAGATTACTCTTGAGGGTTAGTTTTTTAATTTGGAGATGCGTTTTTCTGGGATGCTATTTTTGGGGGTGGAGAATTCATGGGGATTTGGTTCGGGTAATTAAGTGTTTTTTTGTAAAATCTGGGGTGAATTGTGCTCATCGGTGGTGGATCATGATGGGATGTTTACTTATCATTCTGGTATGTTCGATAAGACAATTACACAAATGCTCACACAAAATTTGCACTCATAAACTATTAGAGTCCCCTTTCAAATATGCAAAACTAACCCAACAATCAACCCAAAATAACAAGCAACTCATCCCACTAAAAAAACGAATGTCACGGCAACCCTGATAACCCAGTAGCGTTGACAATCGAGGTCGAGTAAACAATGTATCGACTACTAGATAGTTCTAGTTCAATAACCTAAAAGATGGTCGTTAGGAGTTTTGAACGCTGTAACGGTATGATACTTGTTGATAACAACGTTACTCTGGTAACACAAATTTGTTTCCATTTTTTATTTTGACTGTAAAAAAAACTACATTCACTTTAGTATTTTTTTTTGTTTTTGCTCACGTTCGTATGATAGAATTTTCGAATGTGTGATGTAAAGTTTAGCGTGTTATTGTCAAGCGTTGTGTGTTTGGGTATGTCTTCGCTTGATTGCGTAAGGATCTAATAAACTTGAATTGGTAATGGGGAGAGTGGTTATGATGGTTATGTAATAGTGATGATCATTTTTTAAAGTTTTTTGATTTTTTGCAGTGATTGAATGGGGTATGAGTTGAATGAACGGACGGGGTTGCGTAAGTTGTTTTTTGGTTTGGGGGTGGTTTTGCAATTGTTGTTGGGTTGGAATTGTGGATTGTGAGGGTATTTGGAGTGGGGGTTGTGGAAGGGGTTTTGGCTGGAGAAGTGGTGTGTTTGGGGTGGGGTGAGATTTTTTTGGGGTTGGGGTGGGAGGGTTGGTTTTGGGGGGTTGATGTTGGGTAATGAGCGTGTGATGGTGGGTAGATGCGTGTGTACTGTATAGATTGCTTGGTTACTTAAAAGGGGGGTTGGAGTTAAAGTTGGAGAGAATTGGAGGGTATATGAGGATTTGGGGTTATCTGAGATTTAAGTAAATTTTGCTGTCTAAAAAATCATACATTTTAAGCATTTTTTTGCATACCTACTTTATTACTCAACACCCAATTTTCATTTGTGTATGTGGCAAGTAATTTGAAAACCTTACTAAACTTTTGTGCCAGTTTGTTTTGTTTGAGCTATATGATTTGATGATTTGGAAGTTGCAACTTGGGCTGGTGATGATTTGATTTAAGGAACTTGACAATGCTACGGTTATCAAGCAATTGTAGTGACTGTTGATGAGGATATCACAATCGGAAGGTTTTCAAATAATTAATTAGCATGATCGCAACTTAGTACGAATTATAAAGTGTTCCTTATCCCTGCTTCCTGTTTCATGTAAACTTATCTGGACATGTCATAATCACTAATCATGATAGGATAGTTCATTTATTAAGAGAATTCATATTTTTAAAATGAATTTGTTTACTGTTTCCCTCAACCAATGCGGTTTGGAAACCCATGATAATTTGAAGCGAAAATGCACAACATGTCGCTAGAGAGTTAAAACTCTTAATTTTACTATGAGTTATCAGCAATAACTTTTAAAATATTTGGAGTCAATGCGTCTTAAATTCTGGGAATCACAAGTTTCAAGATTCACAACTCGATTCAAAACCTTACAAGTGTGAAGTTTGGATGATGCATAAATGGCATTGACATGGTATTGAGATGATATTCTACCGAAATTCTGTGACTCAGTTCACTCTCATGCTAAAAGTTCATGAACCCTGAACCTCATCATCACTATCACCAAGACAACAGTCAAATCTTAACAACGTGCGGTAGATGTATGATATTTTGAGGGATTTTGCTAACATGTTCTGTAAGCTATGCTTTCCAATCTCAGTTTTCAAAACTTTTGCTTTTGCTAACTTCCCAGTCGCCTGAGTAACTGAAAACAAAGTTTAATTAAACCTGTGACAATGACGCTGTCAACTAAACTCGTAATCTACTCGTCTGTCATCCTCCTCATCTGGATAACTACGCCACCCGGGATCTCGTGTAAAAGTTTGGACACCACCAACGAGCCTCTACCTCAGAGCTCCACTAGTGAAGAGCCATGGTCGTGTAAGTACAAAGTACAAATCAGTATCAGATCAAGTTAATTTTAATCACTCCAATAATAGTTAACTATACCCACGCTTTTAACCAACAGACGAAGACTTCCTAGAAGATATAAGAATCCTAGACGAGCAGAGAGCCGAGTTCTTTCGTCGAAACATTCGGATTTCTGAAGAAGGGGAGGATCCTGTCTTTTACTTTGACACCGAGACGAACACCACTTGGTCGCTTCCTCTTTGGAAGCCGGTGGAGAAGTCTTTTGCTACGCGGTTTTCTGAGTCTGTCAGTGAGAACATGTGAGTTGGTGATTTTTATTACATGGTATTAATCACTGTTAAAATGAACGTCATGTAACTTGATTCACAGCACCGTAATCGTGGCACTCTTCATCTGCCTCATATTCATCGTCATCGTGGCCCAAGTCGTCCAACATTTTCTGGACCGGATGGATGAGCAGGAGTGAGTTATCATTTAATTATGTTATTAATGACTACAGCTATACATGGCATATACAACTAATCCCATTTTATGTTCCCCACAGCCAATTCGGCCATCTAATCAACATAAACGTTCCAAAGATGTCACCCGTGTGAAAATCAACTACACATATCTTTTATAAACTCTTTTTTAATAAAAAAACAAACCATTGAACCATTTATAAATCTTGCATTGTTCAACGTACAAAAATAAGCATATATCGGACGGACATTTTTTTACACACTAAAACATAACAGCCCACTAACAACTGGGTACTTCACACTTAAACCTACATAATATTGCAACAAAAATAAGTTAACAGAGTCATTTGTGGGTATCCACGTCATAAAAAAAACCAAATTTACACCATTTTTTTCGTAATCATAATCCCCAAATTTAACCTAATTTAACAGAATGGCAACGTAACGATCAAAAATTTGATGAGCAAATAATTTTAGTGTCAGGTAGTCGTGTTGTCGTATTCAGTTCGGGGGTGTGTTATCCTAATTGGGTTATATTTTGAACAGAAATTGCATCCCCTTTTAACTCTTGGCGGTGGTGGTGATGTGGTTTAATCACCTCTTCTTCTCAGGCCCTCTTTTCCTACGTTGTTGTTCGTGTCCTCTCGTTTTCTTTCTTCTTCTTCGGCGTCTTCGCGTTCTTTTTTTGCGACGGCTGCAAGGCGCTTTCGCTCTTTGTTGGCGAGGTACGTGACGCGGTAGAATTTGGTGAATAACACGAGGAAGAGGAGTCCGTGACATCCGATCCACCAGACGAAAGCTTTTGGGTATTGGCAGTCGATGAATAAAAGTTGGAAGGAGTGGGTTGCGATTCCGACGAATTGGATGATTTGGAGGGTTGTGAGGTGCTTTTTCCACCAGAGGTACTTTTGGTATTGGGGGCCGAGGGCGGCGAGGAAGTAGTACACGTACATCCAGATGTGGACGAATGTGTTGAGGAGGGAGAAGAATGTTGAGTGGCCGCCGGGGGTGAACTGGAAGGTAAGTGGGGGTGTTAGTTAAGTTAATTAATAATTTACGAGTTAAGTTTGTGTGTTTAAGTACACTCACCTTGACCCCAAACCAAACAGACATGGGCATGATCCCGTGATGGATAACGTGGAGAGGGCTGACATGGTTGTTTTTCTTCCGGAGCACGAAAAAGAACTGCAAAAGAAATATCACGATATTAGGTATGTGAATTAGTTGTTATGGGAATGAGCTCTACTGCTTCACTCAATCACGATTTGATGAGAAGCACAGCATAACGAGCTGTTGGAACAGGTAGTTATTTTGGGGTTACGTGAGATGCTGGATTTGTGAACGACTGTATACTAAACTGAGATGATAAGTGAAAGCGTTTTAATTTTTAACAAATATATATACTAATTTGGAATATTAAAACTACAACATTTCTTGCTAATCACTCATTCTATCTTAAAAGATAAAAATATTTAAAATTAAACGTTAAGTAGCACGCACTCCCGTAAACAATCTCAATCACACACGCCCACGCAATAAAAAATTCAAATAAATCACACTAAATCTCAATCCAAATTTAATCACTCAAAAACTATCTCAAATCTCCTCACAAAACATAAACAAATTCCAGCATCCCCATTAACCCCTAAAAATCAACCCTTAACCCCTCCTTAATCCACCCCCTCAAACTCACCGTATCAAAAAACTCTGTAAACTTGGAAAAGTAGTACCACCAACAAACATTAACCATCCTCAAAGCCATCTCACTCTCAGAATAATCAACAGGCTGACACTTGAACGAGTACCCATGAAACCACCCCCCTCTCCCATACTCATAGAACAACCACGTCGAGAACAACACCTGGATAAAGTTGTACACGATAATCGGCCCTCTCAACTGGTACGCCTCCCTATTCCTCATAAACGCTGGCCCCAACTTTTTCACGATAAACGCATACGTCAGACATATCGCCAGCGTTGGGAATGGGGAGCTCATCATTGGGTAGCTGTCCACGCGGGTATCTAAATTAAAAACACTCAAATCACCACACATTCCAAAATCACAAAAAAATTCCAAAAAACTAAATTTCCCAACTCACCCCGCATATCAGTCATCAACCACTCATAATACTCCGTCACAGGCCTCACCAAAACCGCCATGTTGACCTCCACAAACAATAACTTCCCCGTAAAAAAATCCCCACACTTAAATATTTCACCCCCACAAAAACTATATAAAACACAAATCTCTCTCCAAAAAATCCCCTATAAACCACGAACCATGATTAACCCCTTAAAAATAAATAAACCAACCCCCTCACTGCTTAATCAACCACTCCACATCTTAATACGTGTATACAATTAAAAAATAAAAATAAAAACTCAAAAAATTTCAAAAAAAATCCCTACTTCACTCCCCCTATCCTACAAATACATAAAAAAGAGCCCCAAAAAATAAAAGATGAAGAGAAAAAAAATCTCTAAAAAATTCATGAGCGTATCATAGCCCAAATAGTGTGTAGAACGAGCAATAAATGAAAACTCACCTGTTGGGCTATCGAAAACCCTCTAACACAGTTATTCTTGCCTGCATACCTGTGCACATTAAAAATGTAAAAATGTGGTACACCTTGGCTTCTTGGTACACATTTTTCGTTGTCTCTCGCGTATATAGCTATAGCGTCTATATATTTTGTATGAAGAACCGGTAGTAATATGCTAAATGGTTAGAGAAAGTTTCTAGTTTTTGTACAACCATTTAAACGTAGATCTTGACCTATTTGAATCGCTCTTCGTGAGCACTTTTTTTTTGGTTGCTCTCGATTTGTAACGTATGATTTTGCTACCCTGGACTGTCTTCATATGTTACCTGGGCAACATCACACTTCCGTTGAGGGGTACCTTACCGGGTTCTCACATGAAACAGGTTATCTTGCATACTGACCAGGTTATTCCCACCGGATATCACCATGACAATTCGCTTTTATTAATCGTTTCCCTTAGCGATCCAGGTTGAATAACAAGTGTATTTATAGAAAAGGTACTTGATTGAAAATCACATACCTGAGTACCGACACATGCGTAGGCAGTTATCATACCCGTTCATTTACCCCATTCACACTCATTTCCGGTTCAATGTCAACTTGAACAAGATTTTTACAGCAATTAGCTTGGTAACAACATATCCAATGTCGCGGCGGTGATGTGCTTGTTGTCATGATAGCAAGGTACATTGTCATTGACCGTTTAACAATGTTGATTGTAACAGTGATTATCCTGAGAGGATATTCACGAGACCGATTAATAAGCACGTACACGCACAATTATCTGTGATTAAGCGAACGCAGTACTCTTTGTAACGTTATGAGTGTTACTATGGTTGAATGAGGGTACTTGCAGTAGTGACTAATTAAGATAGTAATCATGACAAATGATTGGAATATTGGACAGGTGAATGGGGTATTGTGAGATTTATCATTTTTTGGTGAATAGGTTGTTAAATTGTAATTCTCGTCACGGTAATTGACAAGTGTACAGCA
>JAQFXM010007488.1:0-11805 GCA_034693345.1 Entomobrya multifasciata
AAGGATAATACCACCTCTTCCATGTCACTGAGCAGCAAATGAAGTTGAGGATTTATATGAAAAGTATCTGTAACACATATACATGTAAATATAAGGGTTTAGACAATTAAGTAGAGTTGCAAAAATATTGACAAGCACGTTTTCGTTTGCAAGGTTGTTAGGAATAATTTTTTGGAGGTACTTATCCTAAATTGTATGCATAGTAGGGAGAGATGAAAATAATCATGATGACATTCGCAATTTCGCTAAGATTTTTTGCTAACATCATCATCATCCTCCTTAAAACAATTTTAGGCTTAAGGTTAAACTTAACAATTTGAGATTCATGACGCCTCGTCATTTAAAGAGGAACGCACATGTATACATGTAGGTTAAATATGGAATCGAATGATCCGTTATCTTTTGATTTTCATTTTGCAATGCAAACAAGAAGGTTGCGAATTAAATTGCAAATTAAATTTTTGGAATGTGTCAACAAACTTGTGTTTAAACAAGTTTGATGTGAGATCTAAAATGTAATTTTTTGGAACAATTAAGGTTGAAAATTGAACCAGTTCGATTTTGTGAGCAACTTTGATGCCTATAATGAAACTACAAAGCAAATACATAGTACAAAAGTTAACAGATGCAGCGTGAATTTTTTTCTATGAGACCAAAAAAAGCATAATTTTGTCGATATCAATTGATATGTCTTGCAAATTAAACCATGTCTTTCAACGAAAACAGCAATTAAAATTACAGTAATCGACTTGTGCTTATTTTTAAGCGTTTTGTTTTACCTGCATTATTACGGCATCCACCTGCGGTGACACCGCGCATCCATGAACCTTGATACTGACGCACATTCCACGGGGATTTGTGTCGTAAGGACACTTCATCTTTGCTCGTCTCCTGGTCAAGGTGAATTACTTCCATGTGGGTGAACGTTTTCAGGAAGTCGGTGTATGGCATCCTAAAAAATAGAAAAATAAATCGTATTTCATAATTCATGTACATTCCTGTAATGTAGAAAAGAAAAACGTTGACAAATGGACTATGAACTTTGGACTCTATACTAATTACTAATTAGTAATTAGCAAACAATTTTTTATGCATGCATACAACACCCACATGAAATATCTACACACAATTTGGTATTTTCATGGATAAAAGATTCTGGTTTGTCAATACTGCACTGTTTACATATCATCTCATTTCTATATGCTGGGGCAAGCTGAAACTTGGAGCTTAATGACATGATGACGTCATCAAGACAATTATACACATGACTCATCAGTTAAGAATTTTTATGTTAATTAGAATATTACGTCATTCGTAAATTTTTAACGTTCAAACGTTTTGGTTAAAGGTGAACGACAATACTTTGTCTGGATTGTTTACATGAAAAACGTTCCACGGCGCAGTGGCGCTAACTGGTATATAAGCATTTGTACAGCTGCTGCTCTATCTAGCTGCTCTGCTGTCTGTCAAGATTGTTTGTTATTGTCGGTCGGTGCCGGTGTGCTTACCAGGATTTACCTTTCTTTTCTTCTCATTAAATTTTGTAATTGAAGTTCCATTTTCATTTAATTATTTACAGGTTCCTCCCTGTCTTCAAGTTGTGTAATATCTGGATAAATTACAATTATAGTTGGAAACAATTTTTGTTGGTTTTTATGAGGTTCCAATTTAATTTGTTGGTCTGTTTTTTTTGTTTGTTTGTTTCAGAAGTCGGGAGGAGATTGAGAGGTGGAGGTGGATTGTGGAAAAATCTGTACTTGATTGGTTTTTGAAGAGACTTTGTATTTGTAAGTACTATTAATTGTGCTTTGTGGTGTATTGTATTTAAAAGTGATTTTTTTGTTTACTTAATTGTTGATTTTAATTGGAAATTGGGGGGAGTAGTTGAGCTTTTTTGTAGATATTTTTTTGGTTGTAGTAATTTTTTAGTAGTAGAGTTTAAAAGCAAATAGGAAAAACTGTAATTAATAATAATTGAGTCTTGAATTAATTAGGCTTTCGTATCCGGTTTTGTTCTCTGTGTTTTTGATTAACATGAATCAAGAAGGTACTCCTCATCGCATCCGTTCCCGTCGTCGTCGACGAAGTAGAAGTACAAGTCGAACTCCCAAGGATTCCCAAGATGGATCATTGGAGTCGTCCATTAGTCGAAGTCAGTCGGTGGAGAAGGGACAACAACAGGTCACTCTTCAGGTGAAATTGCAGAGCAACTCCCAAAGTTCTGTGTCATCGAGGGACTCCTCCAGGAGGAAACATAAATTGGGGAAATCTTCAAGACGAAAGGATAGATCAAGGTCCCGAGGGGATAAGTCGAGATCCAGGTCAAGAGGGGCTAAATCTCGTTCCAGGTCACGTGGTAGAAGATCTCGATCAAGGTCAAGATCCAGGTCACGTGGTACATCAAAAGGCTTTTCAAGGAGTCCGGTGGTGGTAAGGGGAAGGAGCTGGAGATATAGAGATGAAGGAAAGGTGAAAAGGACACGGGTATCCCGCAGCAGTCGGGATCGATCCAGAAGCAGAAGTAGACATCGTCGTCACCACCACCATCATGGTCGAAAGAGGTCACCGACTAGAACCTTATCAAGAAGAGATAAGCACAGAGCTCGGAAACGAAGTCGAAGTAGAAGCAGAAGACATGTGTCAAAGGTCAAAATATGCAGATCCAGATCCCGCAGTCAAAGCCATTCCTCCAGTCATAAAACAAAAAGCAGACATGCATCATCGTCTTCATCTTCGTCGTCAAGTGAAGCAGGTGGTTTGGTGTCACCACCTAAAACTAAACGGAAGTCGACATCTCCTCCAAGATGTACATCTGCTTTTACAAAAACCAGAATAGTTGCAGCGATCAATGTATCTTTTGAGGCGACTAAGGACCAGCTCAAGGCCCTCTTTGGATTTTGTGGTAGAGTCAAAGATATTGCTGTCTTTCCTCCAATTCATTTTATGCATTTTGGGGTGAGGGGATTACCGTACAAAGTGTGTTTGGTTAAATATGCTAAATGTTCGTCTAGTAAAATTGCGCTTCATTTAACTGGAACGGTGTTTTTGGACAAGACTTTGATGGTGGTGCCGTGTGAGTTGGAGGAGATTCCGGATGATGAGCAAATTGCTTGGGATGCGGTTTGTGCGGGGGTGAAGACGCTTGTTATGAGGCCCACGTCAGAGGATGAGACTGTGGTATGCGAGGAGTCGGATAAGGAGGAGAATGGACCACAGACAGCGGTGACCACACCAGATATAAAAAATACAGAAGGCCATCATGATCAAATAGATGGCCAGTCTCAGGATACCCCGATTCCAGCAGAAAACACACAAACCGGAAGTTGTCTTGTCGAGAATGACGAAATGGTGTTTGATGTTGAAGCTGAAGGTACACTTTTGAAAAATATTGATTTTGAATTGGCTGATGCAGATGTCGATATTATTGGTAAAGAGATGGGGGAGGAGGAGCAATCTTAAATGACTAGTTCGATTGTGTAACTTTTCATGTTATTTTGTAATTTATAGATTTTTCTGAACTTTTCTTGAATAAATTATTGGATTGTCAAAATGTAACGGAATTTTTTTGTGTGTTGAAGTCTTGATTATTTCAGCGATTAAATTTGGTATACGCGCGAACGTTGGTGGGTGTTGGCATATTTTTATTATTTATGCAGCATAAAAGTTTTGGACAATTTATGAAATATATTAATCATTTAAAATTTACTCACCAAAATTCTCCCTCTTGCATCTGTTTAACTCCTAGTCTCTCTATTTCATTTGCTGGAATTTCATCCCATTCCAAACTAGATTTTGACCATGCACCAACGTATTCCGATACTAGTCCTGGCGCTCGTAATCTAACAAGTTGCATTGGCTCACCTCCATACGTTTCCACCTGTAATTATCAAAATGACAGACATCATTAGTCATAAAGTAATTAGGAGTTTAGACTTGATATGAAATGTAGCATAAAATGTAGGGAAAATTAAAAATACTCATTATGCACCTGTTCACATGTTGGCATTAGTACTCAGCACCAATAATGAACAAATTGAAGCATGTTGTTTTCAATTAGATATTTTATTGTGATAACACTTTGTTTTTTTTGTGCAATTATTTTATAGGAAACTGCACTAATTAATCAGTCATCATAATCTAATTGGCAATTACTGCAGTTTTCAAACATACTTTATGACCTTTCTTGTATCATTGCATTGCATTGTATTCTCTCTGATGGGGTGAATGGGTACAAAGTTAAGTAACAAGTAGAGACAACAATGGTGACGATGATATAATTGCTAACAAAAATGAACTCGTAAATTAAATTAGTTCTTTCGTTAAACTAAATGTGGGATTGCGGAAATAAAAAAGGTGTTCTAATTTCAGAGTTCACAACAAAAAAAAAATCATTGTGATTTTGATTTAGAGGTGTATGCATATAAAATCTGGAATAGTTTGGATTAGATTTATGTACGTTTTGCTCTAATTGTAGTGCAGTGCAACAAACTATTAATGATTTTAATTGACGTGTAGCTAATTTCAACTAATTACGATGAGTGATGATGAGAATCTTTAAAATAAAACAAGTAGTAATGGTTTAGGATTGGTTGTAATTTTAAATAACGACCTTTTCCACTAAAATCCCGTGCTTAGTATTATCATTATGGTTTAGGATATGTTTACTGCTGTTTAAAATATCTGCCAGAATATTAGAAAACCTAGCAGATGTCAGATCTTGAGCTGGTTCTTTAGCTACTGGAAAGATAATAAGCATGAAAGAAAGGAACACCTTCAGATCTCATGGAACTTGAGACTTGCTAAAATTCAAAAAAAAAATTGAAAGGAAGTTATCACGATATTACACACATATTATGCATATTTAACGTATATAATATACGTTAAAAACCATTTAAAATGAATATATCATTTCTTATTTAAAATGCAAGTGTCATATGGCATAAAACGTGCATTTCCTCTCCTTCTCCCAAATCTCTCCACTTTACTTACTTTTTAACACGTTAGCAAACTGGCCACAATACAATATACACTGAATAATGACAGACGAACCATAATATTATTTTTATGCTAATTACAAAGGTAGCCACTTAACGTTTTAACCATAATCATGATTATCATCGTCGTCATCCTCAATTCCTTTAACCCTTCCTTTATATCATCTCATTTTTTTACCTTCATAAAATATGTACAATGTACATGTGTAAAAAATTGCCAGTGGCAAAATTTTTCATTTGGCTTACATAAAACTTCCTTTTTTACCTCCACCACTCCAATCCTTTATTGTATTGCGTTGCACAACAAAATATGTTAAATAACAATAAACATTGTTAGTTTAGTGGTGGGCCATTTTAGAAAATAACCCCCTCAACACCCTCTCAACCTATAATTTTGTTAACAAAATAACTTTGTTTATTTACACTTGCATTTTTTATCATAAATCGTGATCAGTTACGCATAGGCACATGGTCTTACGCACAAAGGCAGCACAAATTTATGTGTCTGTCTAACTGACTTGTCTGTTAAGATTGACCATTTCCTTCATGATTTTTTTTGGTGCCAGGTGCCAAATGCTACTCAACTTGTTAAAAACTATTGAAAAAGAATTTCTGTTTACATTTGTTCAATCAGTATTCAATCTCCAATGCTCTTGTTGTCACGAATGACCATACATTAAACCCATAACAAGCCTATTTCCATTTTAAATGCAAAAAGGAATGTCGAAATCCACTCCACACACTTATCTAAATGCTTAGAGACTTCCTTGAAAAAATGCAGGTGTAAAATTATTTTTAAGGGCGCAGCTTCCACCCTCAACCTCAACACTTTGTACTGTATACAAAGTTAAGTAATAGATTTAGCAAATTTATAAATTTACATAAAATTCTGCCAGACAACCAGACAACTAACTTGTTGTGCATATTTAATAATTGTACAAGTTATTAGCAGATTCAATTAAAGATAATTATAATGATGCCTAGAAGGTTGGTCCAGTCATGTCCACAGAATAAGCTTCTATTTGACTATTTACATTTCGTCATTCTATAAGAATGAGAAAGTTTTGCCAGCAGCAGAATTCAAACTATTAGTTGGTATATTTAAATAAACAGCCTTTAGAAAGCAATTAATGTTAAAAGATGAAAGTGAATGACATTTAATACTCCAAACTACACACAGGTGGGTGGTAGATGAGTTTTATAATCTTATCTAAAAAAAATCTTTGAAGGTGAAAATACAACTGAGCTTGTTGCTTGAAGGATTACTTTTGGGGGTAGGTCATTGTGCCATTCCAAATACGGAAACACTCAAAATAAAAATTATTATAGAAATCTTTAGTAAAATAAATGCCTACTGACAACCAAAACAAATTCAATTTTAGAGTGTCCTGTCCTTTTTTGTGTTTGTTATGTCAAGTCACTGCTTTTTACATGCATCGGAATTCGAAATTCGACATGCGATATCCCAAACAAAGTTTCAAAGTTGGAATAAAAATAGAAACTAAACCTGTTGTTCACGTGGTGTGTTCATGAAAGAAAAATGATATTTCAATTACTAAAAATTTGAGCACAATTTTTCATGCATATTTTTTGGGCCTTGTTAAGAGGCAGAGGGCGTACCATAAAAATAACGCATTGTCCAATTTTTCATGCTAAAAAGTAAAAATGTCTGCAGTATTCTACATACCTGTCTAGTTAATGTAGATATGCACTGTGCACCGTAAATTGAAATTTACAAATTTGCAAAGTTCCTTCTTCCTCGTACCGTTTTACGGTTGTAATTTTTGTAATCTTTAACACCGCAGCAGTGGCGTCGCTGTCGACAATGCAAAATCCAAGAAAAGAGATGCAATTAACTTGTAAAAAATTTAAAATGCCATGAATTGCATTGTAGTAAAGATTGCATGCAATTTTTTCATGATACATGGCGTCATGTCATCATCAACAAGTAAAGTGTGTGTATATCTTGATGACAGACCGGAACAATGCATTTTTTAGCTTGCCATGAATGAGTCTAAATTTAATGGCAATGATGACTCGGTGAAAAGATGGTGGATTGGATTGCGATTGGATGGTGTAACGCAGTAAGCAAAGTTTTCCT
The DNA here is from genome assembly GCA_034693345.1 of Entomobrya multifasciata. Classification (NCBI taxonomy): domain Eukaryota; kingdom Metazoa; phylum Arthropoda; class Collembola; order Entomobryomorpha; family Entomobryidae; genus Entomobrya; species Entomobrya multifasciata. The sequence continues at coordinate 7,096 of JAQFXM010007488.1, forward strand.
TTTTATACAGGTGTACATCCGTATCCTTAATAGGCTAATTCCGTCATCATCATGACATGATCATCATTTAATTTTAAAAATTGCATACAGTGCAACAAGTGCAGTTTAAATGAAAGTAATACGATTGTAATAAGCATACTTAAAGAGCGCACACGCACATGGCTTGTCTATTAAAAAAAATTCTCATAATTTATATCCAAATATAAAATGTTTTGAAGAAATATAAAATCAGCATGTTTTTCAGCCGCTTCCGATACATTTTATTGTTCAAAAAATTGAAACATGCAATAATCATCATGATGATCATAATATGTGTAATCACACAGGTATCATTATCAAGTTATCATCATCTCATCACGGCAGTTATTGTTACGCCATTTTTATATCATATCATAATTGTGTGTAATGAAATGCTATAATAAAAAATTGTTAAACTTTGATATGGGTTTGCAAACAACTTTTTAAAAATTGAATTCCTTTTATGATAACGATAAATATGGAAGGGCTGTGCATAGTGCATGTGCATATTGGAAAATTTTAAAATGTATTTTTACATTTAAATTATCTCCACACCCACTGTGCTGATTTTTTTCAAAATAATTTTGTTGAACTGACCACACTACAGGAAAATTTCATAAAATAAAGTTTAAAATCTTATTTATGGCTTGTTATTGACTTTTTGGTACAGACAAGGCAGGTAGGTAGGCAGACATGTACACATGTTGTGTGTGTCTGGCAATAAGGTTAATTGGCTTTTTTCAGCTATAATCATAAAAAATTACAGATTGTTTTGAAAATGTCCGTTTTCCGTAAATGACGTATGAATAAAGTTACAAAATAGTTTAAAAAGATGGGGAACAGGGATAAGGGTTAGGTAATGGGTCTGTTAACAGATTAGATCATCATCTTTTGAAACAAAATTAATTGGCTTGTTGTGGAATTTAAATACAAACCGTATATTTATTTTTTGAAAAATGAATAAGAATATTTGCTAAAATCAATTAAATCCAGCTAAAAATTACATCATCATCGTATTGCAGAAAACTAAGGTGGGTAAGTATGGCCAGTGTTATATTAGTTATTCTTTTTTTAATTACAACGGTCCAAATAATTATTTTAAAAATTAGATCTGAAACGAAGCCAGTTTTTGAGATCATGCGGCTAGGAAATTTGCAAAATCAAAATCTTGCCTAAGTTTGCTATCTAAAAAATATTTTTGCAGAGACTTCGGATTTCTTTTGTTACATAGATAATACTTTACCACCAACACAGTACTTAAAACCTTATGGCCGAAATTATTAGCATGTAATATATTCTGTTTTTATATTTAAAAATTGACCGAATTTTACTTTTTTTGAAGTTCAGATTTTTAATTAAATGCGGGCAGATTTTAGTTTATTATTTGATGACAGGCCATGCCTATAAATAATTGTACTCAAAATCCCTAAATAAATATAAGCAAAACAAGCAATTTATTTATGACTATATTATGAGTATTATGACACTTACCTTTTCAATAGAGTAGACTCGGTAGTTGAGACCAATTTGTATACCGTTAGCTAGCTTGTCAGATTGGCTTCGTGACTAAAATTCAAAAAATAAAAATACACAACCAAATGATTAGGGTGATTTTTAAAAATATTGAAAATTATTGTGAATTGACGCTGCTGGTTATTTTAAATTTAAACCCAGAAGAATAATCATTCGTTCATGAATCATGACTTCCACAACTAGATGGACATTTTATGGGATTTTCCGAATGATTGGTTAGGCTTACTTTATTACAGTGCACTTTGTACAATTTTTATTGATAAAAATATACCCAGCATGATGCTAAAATAACAAAATAAATAATAATACAACTTTTGATTTTGATTCCTCCTTTTTTCACATAAAGCACGCTTTCTCTATCTATTTCTTTAATTTTTGCAATAGCCACAGCCACAAATGCAATTCAAATCAAATGTAATTTTTCCTTGTGCCATTTTTTGGGTCAATAAATAGCAAGTCATTTCGATATAAAACGCATAATAAAAAATAAATTGTACGATTGAAATACCTACTTTGTATCGTCTCGTATCAAGCTATTTTCAAGTACAATAGGTATACTGCTACGTAAAATACCTATACATCTCGTAATATTATTTTCATAACGTCTTTTATTGCAAATTACACAAAAAGCATGAATCATCATGTCATCAAACTTTGTAGTATAAAAAATTTGCTATATCATCTATTTACGTTACTTTTCATTTTCTCTTGAAATTTCACCATTTTTTCCTCTGAAGTAATATTGCTCTCTTTTGTAGTAAAACGTATCAAGGTTAAAGTTCAACACGAATTTCTTATCATCATCCATCAAATCCAACCGGCTAAAAAAAGTCAATAAAGCGAGCATACAACTCAAATTTTAAAGAAATACATATTCTTTCAAGCTACAAACTCATCAATCACGAAATCATCATTCAGAAAATAGTAAAAAACTAGTCTTCCGCAAATGAAAACGGTAGAAAAAATTAACAAAAATCGATTCAGGTAAAAAATGTGAGTGAATTTTTCTGACATGATCTTAAGATAACGTAACATGCCATTGTTTTATTCGAAAATTGCCTGTAATATAATGCACGAAAAATGTGTGAACTTTAACTTTTTCATGCAGCTTAACATTCAAATTTTAAATTTTAAGCTTAAGTTCAAAATTGTTGGTATTTTTTTATATACCTGGGTTGTTGACTGAATATTCACAGTGATGATAGACGTCATTTGCAAAAGTTTACTTAGAATTCGACTGCAAGATGTGGGATCCTGTCGAAGTCGAATACTTTCTGTGATTCCTCCAGTTAAATCGGCAAATCCATCTAGGCTTGATCCATATTTTAATGCTTCGTAAGAGCCGTGTAGCCTGAAAAAAATCATACAAAATTATAATAAGTTTATTTAGCCTTTAGTTGTAAATTAAGTTTTCAATGGTAGAATTAATTAGCATTTTTTTGATGAAAATATTTAATTTGGAATGTCATATGAATTGGTTGAAGCGAGCAAAACGTGCAAATGACATCTTTTGTAATTACAGGTGAGTTTATAATGATTTACGCAATGCAAAGCAAATCATAAATTTTTGGCAGTGCTTCATTGAATATGAGATCAAGGTGACAATAAAGAAGAAACGTGACGAAACTAGATAAAACTGTTATGTATTTTATGTTTTGTTTGTAAACTGTATTTAAAATATTGCCACCTCCACCACCACCGCCTTCAGTAATAAAATTTGTCAACATGTTTAGCATTTGTAATATTGGATTATAAGCAGTAGTAAACTTTTTTTAGTTCAAGTTCGCATTTTTGCATAGAAAATTGTTTTGTAAGTTTGATACAGAATAGAGAATGCAGTGACAATATTAGATTTACTACCTTGAAGGGATTCTGTGTACGTGACACCATCCTTCCGTAAATAATGGGCGGATAATAAAAATAATAATGTCGTTACTACCGCGGGCTGATTTTGTATCTTTTTGGTAGTGCAAAATAGTTATAAATTTTATAGCTTTCTTTGTGTTTTATGATATGGAATTTAATGTGGATGCATGCGTGTGTGTATCTGTACATGTGTATTATGAATTAAAACGCTTGACGGGGCAGAGGCAGGCAGGCAGAGCGCTACCTTGAATTTTATTTACACCACAACAATTTCAATTTGTGGGATTTTATGGTACAAATTACGGCAGCAGTAGAGTAGAAGAAATAAAATTGCTGTTTCGATTCGATCTGGTGACCTGATAAAGTTTGTCAAGTTTACTAAATATTTGTGTCGAATTGTGTGACACTTGAATTTGATTCATTGGTTGGCCATGAAAAAAGAGAAACACTTAAAAGCAAATAGAGCAGGGTATGGCAATTATGTGACATTTAAACTGAAAAAAAGTTAATTCTGTAAATCAGACCAGAAAATTATGCGGTAACACTTTTTTAAAGTTCTAGAAACTTTTTCTGATTTTATTTTGCGTTTTATTTTGGAAGTATGAAAAATCCATGGTCATTTCAACCTTTTCTTTTGCCTAAATATCGATGCGTTGGTCGATTCATATTCCGAATTTCTTAGAGTTCCAATACGCTATTGCCTTCAAGTTATCTTCATTCATATATAATTTCCATACATATAACATTAAACTATTCGAGTTCGAAGTTTACCATTTAGCTTGACATTAGATTAAGATGTTCAAAATGTTTAAAGATTTTGATTTCAAAAATATTTATCCGTCCAAACGTCAAAAGTCAAAATATATCCTCACGCATCTACATTATTTGCCAAGTCACGTTTACTAACGTCTATCATAACTTTACAAAGTTTAACTGAAAATCACTCATTGACTCATTAGTAATATTTTTCATGTTACAAAAGCTTTTAACATATTTGTTATGTACGTGATCTCTGTATTTATTCTTTGAAAGGGTTATGTAAACGCAATAAAAGGGTTAAAAATGATTACTACATACAATGCAATTTTTCAAGTAATATTTGTGTGGTCAGTACCATTACAGCTAATAGAGAATAGGATGTATCAAATTTTTTATTCGTTTAGCGGATTTCCTGTGTTAATTATTTTTAAGAAAAAAAATCACGTAGATAATTAAGTTTACTTACTTGGCATACGCTTTTTCAAGAAGGCTTGCCCAGTACTGGTCCGAGTGTTGAGAATGAAGGAATACTAG
>JAQFXM010007489.1:0-11802 GCA_034693345.1 Entomobrya multifasciata
TTGACAGGTTTACTGATAACGAACATAGTACCCAAAATCTCCCTCACTCAAATGCATGGATGTGTATATGTGTGTGTCCAGGTATGTGCATTTGCGTGAGCGAGATTTTGGGTACTATGTTCGTTATCAGTAAACCTGTCAATTAAACCCATTGTTTTCTAAAAAGGGTCCCTTCGTATGCAAAATTTTTGTCAAAATATATTCGAACCTTCCCGAAAAGGTTCTCATTCCAATTATAATATATTGGCATGCTTACGTACTTTTTAGTCCTTTTTACGCGAACAAAACGAACATATCTAATAACCATAATACTCGTTTTATGAATATTTTAACTCATCGTATGAACTCGTAAAATTTAACATATCGTTTTTCATACTCTAGTAAACATTCACTCAGGAAAATTCACTTTCATTTTAATTTCAATATAGATAGTACCTCTTCATTCATTACTCCCGTCAGGAAATATTAAAATAAATAATGCGTATTTGGAAAATTCCTACCTTCTTCGGTAACTGTAACATTATATATATATAATCTTTGGAAGTCTTGCTATACGAAAATGATCTACAATTTTGTTATCGTTATACGGAATCAGTCAGTCTTGCAACATAAAAAGGGCCTAAAGCATTTTCTATGCATCAGCAGATCTAAAATATGGCTCTCATTCAATTTACCATAACCAGAAAATATGCAACATCCTCATATGTGTGTGGAAATTATGAAATCCATTAATAATTTAAAGTAAAGTTCAACTTGGGTGTGCTAGTATTTTCAAGGAAATGTTCTTGGTTTTTTAAGTTTCAAAACATTGGGCTTTTCTACCTACCATAATATGTGACAGTTTTTACATATTACAAGATTGTGCTAAAAGTTCTACCGTTTGCCCTAAAAAATCTATACAGGCGTAAAAGTGTGGTAAATGAAGCTTTAATCGATTGCATTTCATTTCCTTTGCGTTTACCTTAGATTCTGTTGACAGGTAGTCGTATACATGGTACTTTCTGAAAACTCGCTTTATTTCAAGAGCAATGAGCAAGTTTCGTTTTTACTTATCACTTTGGGCATTTCTATAGTTGACAATGGTTGTAAGACCAAATGCAATTTTACGAATTGATTGCTTTTTTGCATTTTCCTGTGTTCGTATACCTCAAAATATTTTAGTTTGATATCATAAGAATGTACACATTCAAAAAAATGCGAGATAGCAGTGCTAATGGGTATGTAAAGCCCGATGTGACATACTTATTTTACCTTGTGTTGCAAAAATGTAAGAATAAGTGTAAGGTTTTATCATTATCGATATCATTTCTATATTCAATTCTATACATTTTGTAACTTATAAGTAGGTAAATTGGATCACTACCTTAAAAAGATAAAATTCAACGCCATTCAGCGTTTTCACATTCATTTGTTTTGAAATCAAAATGTTAAGGGCCAGCGAAACAAAAAATGTTTTAGTTCCCAACAGCCAAAATCACAATGAACAAATGTCTGCTGCTTAAGAAAACTTTTATTGAAGAAATGGTTAAAGGTTTTTGTTATCAAATGGATGTGGAGTTCTGTTTACGACACATTTTAATCAATTTTGTTTTCATTTCACCCCACGTTGTGCACTAGACTACTACGAATGTACTCCTAAGATGTACTCAGATTTCTACCAACGTTGCTAGAATAGAAAGGTTCCAATAGATCCCGAGCTAGGGAATCGTTAAGAAGGCTCATACCGAAAAATATGCAGTTAAGCTTAGTTGAACGGCATTTGCACTCAGACTTTTCCAAGCAATTGTTATTCTGGTCAAGATATATATACCTGCTTATCACGCCGACAGGTAGACCCAGTACATTCACGTAACGCAGTATGCGAACATTTCTTGTTGAAAATTTGGTTATTTTTTTTACAATTGATAACCTTCCAGTAAGATAAGTTGCAATTTGTTAAAGTAGTGTACTTCATACAGAAACTCATGTTTCCAGTAAGCTTTTGTGGAAAAATATCGTCAAGGGCCAATGGTGATTTCATATGCATGGCTGCTCAGCCTCATGTTTTAGTTCTTATTGTTTTATAATTTTCATTATAAATTTGGAGTATGTCTTACTTTAACCGCTTTGCTATGAGCGCTTGAATATGCATGTTAAGTAATGCCACATCTAGTTAAAACTCATTTTGAACTGAAAATGTAGTACACGTCTCGATAATACGACGTCGCAAAATTTCCTGTAGAATTTGATATTGTTAAAGAACCCTATCATTGAATGACTTTTGTTTTGAATAATTTTGGTATGATAGAGACAAATCTATAAAGCGAACTCCTTTCTAGTTACATGTTACATACATGCACATTCAGTATTCGAAGGCCATATTTTATAAAACAATGCCACTGAATATTATTACATACCACTGTTCATCCTCTTATTTGAAAACTTTGCGTTTCCATTTCATTAGTATCAGTAATCAATCTCATTTTCAATATTTTGCTTTCAATTAATTATATACAAACATAAAAATTTCTTTGCTCAAAGGTTTTTACCACTGCGAACATTGAGATCTATTTTATTTGGTACCACGACTAATGAACACCGGATATTTACTTTTACAAAAATATGTAATCAATCAATTGGATATTATTTCAAAGTATGTTGGATGTATGTCATTGAAATGTACTTTTGATGTTCTACTCTGTTTCCCGATAATTAAAAATACCAACAATTATGTTGCATATTGAGTATAGTCCTTAAAAAATGTTTGTATTCATCTTTCAAAGAGGTATCACATTTTGAGATACGTATGAGGCACTATAGGTGACCGTGCAGGCTAATGACCCTAAAAAATTTACTAGTCCTATGTGAACAATTGTTCTTAATATCCTATGCTTTATTGGCTATAATTTTAAATAAGAGTAGCGCCATCAGAACATTTTAAAAACAACATTTCACACAAAAGGAACCATATCTTGGGACCTGTAACATTAATAAAGAAACAAAGAAAGTAATGGATAGTAAGCAAGTTGCATTGCAATTTTATAAGCTTAGCTTTTGTCGTTGCGATAGCTGTAATGAGTCTTCAATTCTTATACTAATCTACTTGGATCGTCGCCTTTTCTCTGTCTCGAAAAGAGAAATTCGTACTTCCAAGAATGTAAATCGACACAATTAAGCAGACCAGAAGCGAAGCTAATGGTAAAATCACATTTCGTATTGATGCTAACTATGAACCAAAATGTCAAAATTACAGAATATCCCAGTTAACATCAAAAGATAAACCTGATCAGACCACCCTTGAAGCTTTTTTTCATGTCAATTACTGCCATGGATAAAAAAAACAATTGTTTCCATGAATTTATTAAGAAGTGATTTAGAAGTGTATCATTTGTTTATGGATGTGTTTTGTATATTGTGTCTTAACGATAAAATACCTTCATCATTTAAAAAATAAATTAATTTCCTATGTAATCTTCTTCTTTAAAAATTATATATTTTTGTTAATATATCACTTGAGTTTGTAGTCGTATTATAATATCACAATTTTAATTTAAAATGATAATAAATTTTCAACAAGTTTTCATGTTGATAGTTTTGCATCTTGTGTGACTGAAACCACCAAGAAAAAAGGAGTGTTCGTTTAGCATTAGCAGAAGTTTTAGCATTCTCTGCTTACAAAAGTTTTGATTCTGGAAGGTGTATGTGAATTTAGTCGTAAAAAGGACCGTTTCTTAAAACACTGACGTTGATCTTTTTCAGTAACTCAAATGACAGTATAATCCGTTTTCTAAAGCAAAACACCATTAAAAGAGGTAACAGAGATAGAATGGCTTATTTGTGTGTATCAAATGGTAATTAGAGAACCTATTCTCAAGCTCAATCAGTATAAGCAGCTCTGACACATTATTAATCGAAATACGCCTTTTGAATTATATCATTGAGGATTATTCATGAATAAAGAAAAAGAGAGAAATTTCTGGATTGTTACCAAAGGGTAACGAAATCCCTTATGCCTTCATATTGCAGGCATCAAGAATTCTTAATTCTCCTGAATTAACTATATAAATTTTCTCAATACCTAATTCACACAATTTTAAGCATTTTTTTTGGAATATCATGAAAAAAATTCTGATGTTCTCTCATATATATATATATATTGCCAATATTTTGCTCTGAGTGTTCGGTGTAAAACAAGCAAGCATCAACGAACATCTTAAAACTACTAATCTGAAGCTCCTTCAGAGAATTAATAGAAAGGATTTCGGTATCTGCGCTGTTTTGTAATAAAAAAATTAGCTTTGTTATAGTTTTGCAGTGAGGACCTTATTATAATGGTAAACTTTCATAAATCAGTCTTAATACTCCACCCGCCAAAAATTAGAAAAGAGTTTTCTGCGAACCCTACAAGCCACCAATAAAATTTGGAAATGTAGATTGATTCTACGCTTCCAAAATTTATTGCTGGCTTGTTACTAGAAAAAATTATCAATCGATTTTGACCATCAAAAAATGGAACGAGAGAATTTCCCTGGAGATTTGTTATAAGTTGAAATTTGCTGGAGATTTCCTTCTTACAGTTTCTTTATTTTAATGTTATTTTCTTTCCTAATAAGGCTTAATCAGATTTGGTTCATTAGAAAGTGTTTATATTTGATAATTCTATAAAACTAACTGAACTCCAAGAGCCAAATGTAAATGTCAAAAGCTCAAAATGTGTGTTAAAAATTTTATTTCTAAGTATTCTGTTCAACTTAAAAATTTAGCTTTTACATTATTTTGTCTTTTTTCAAAAACAGATTGAAGCAACAAAGGTATTTCTAGTTATTCTGATCCCTCAGGACACCTGCCTTTTTGGAATGAGTTGACAAAACCTGCTACTATCTTAGAAAAACAATCGGCTTGCCTCTTAATTGGAATTCTTTTACTTTTATTCTTTAGTTTTGTGCAGTACTGTGGGATATGGTTTCCCTTAATTGACAGTTTCTTCAAGTCAGAGCTCATGATAATAGTGAAAGTAAAAGTTGCTATGGCTAGGCTGATGAAATATTGGTATTCCATAGAGAACTTCAATGTCTTGACTGAAGTAAAGCCTTGAGCTCATTGCTCAACCATTTGAAACTTGGTTGGGTGACCATAGGATTATCCCTGGTGAAACGGAACATAGAAAGTTCTAAATAAGCTGCATAGATTTTTAATTTAAGAGGCAATGTCAAATTCAATATTCTAACTTCTTACTGTATCAAACAAACGATCATTATTATCTTGTTATTCCGCAACATCCACGAATTCCTTTTTAGGTTGAACTTGATCAATTAAGGGTGTGCAAAATATTAGGTGATAAAATACAACGGCATCCATAACCTTGAACTGGCAAATTGAATAAAAGTAGCGAGTATAAAGTGAAAAGACATGATTTAATTGAAATAGATAATTCAACTTAACCCGTTTTGCCAGTTAAATAATTTAGGTGAAAAAACTCCCGTGTTAAGTACATTACGCATAATACATAAAATCTAATAACTTACGCTCAAATAAATTCAGAATAAATTTCATTTGAAAACGGATATAAGTTTGCACAAGATAAAAAACTTGTAGAATACATGCATTTTTTACCGTAAAGAATTTTAAGTTTTTGAATTGAATTTGAGCATTTACACTTCATCGTATGTATATTGTAGCGCTCAACATATAAGAATTTTCGCCCACTTTACTTGGATATTACACCAAATATCGGGACATTTATAGATCTCTTTTTCGCAAACACTACTTTTATTAACGTAATTGTGTTTTCTCCTTCACCACTAGTGTAACTTGCGAAGCTATAGCGATTCTACGCTATATATTTCATGTTATATTCATTGAATATATTTTAGAGGTTGTTGTCAAAAGAGGACGCAAAATTATATAGTGTATACGTACTTACTTTACATTTTACTTAAACTCCAAACAGAATATCAATAAGCTAGCGTGTGAATCCGTTTTCCAGCAGATTTATCTCCAATTCTCACCTACTCGAAATGAATTGTCACTACAGCGGCACACCAATGGCACAGGAATTTTTAAGCGGAAATACATTTTATCCTAGAAAAGACTTCCCTGGATTTGTGGAGAATAAAAGAATTCAAAGTAATGTACAGACTGGAAAGGAATCCGATATTACAAAAAGCTTGGATTTCCAGGTAATGAAATAAATACTAGCATATGCATATCGTAGATGTGGTCTGAATTTTTAACCACGCGACAGTATTTTTTATATTTTTATGGAATTTCATGAATTTGGAGGAAAAGATGTGTGAAAGCAACAAATAAGGTGGAAAACCAGATTTTGTTATTTGCAAAATGACAACGTTCAGAATTCCTCAGATACTTCATTGACACAATTCGCTTTTTAAATAAAATATTAACAGCATTTTATTTTTGTGGCAAAATGCTAAGCTTTGAATTCATATTGAAAAAAATCCATCAGAAAGCATTTTATATTTAAGCTTGCATGCAAAAACGATCACAATGACAAAGTAACTGATAAAATTCTTTTAAAATGAATCATAAGTTAGCTAGATTGTAGCAAAGAGAATATATATATATTAATATTCTACGTTATAACATACAAATGCTGTCCAATATTTCGGTCAAATGAAACGAATAGATTTCCTTTGCATTTATGAAAGCTATCCATCCATTAACAGATTTCTATAACTCGTTACTTAATCCAAACGGCCTTTCATTGTTCTGAAAAACATTACATTACTTGTATTAAAACAAACAAAATCGTAAAAGCAAGGTAAGTTATAGATTACAAATATTAACTTCACATAGGAATACTTCAGTTTAAAAGCCAGTATAGAAGCGTATTATAAGAGCCATCTGATTGAGTTTAAAATAAATCATAGTAAATACCGTGATAGAAAATAGCAAATCATTTATGTATTTATAACTTTCACTTTCTTTCACGGCACTTTCACTGTTGAAATAAAATGTAGACAGAAAACTTACTTATTTTCTAAGCTTTGGCATGTTTTAGCTGTGCCGTAGTGCCAATACTATGCAAAAACACAGAAAACCATAGGATAGAGTGCTGCTGTTCAAGTGATGCAAGCTTTTAAGTCTCGTTCTTGCCTCTTCTGACTTCAGTTGGGAGTTAGCTGTGGTACCGATCTGACAAGTCAAAGTGTTCTCTTCGAATCTCAATCTCTAGTGTTTTTAATAAACAACAAAAATCTAAAATCCATTTTTACTAAAAATATAAGCTCATCATAGATGTTTAGAGTTACACGCAAGATTTTGCCCTATATTTCACTCCAATGACCATCACTAGTTAAAAGTTTATAGTACGTTAGCATTTGAATGAAAATCTCGTATTGCCCCAATAGTGAAAAGTGTAATATTTCTTTGTAGCTTCTACAACACACCTACCTACCTGTCAGAAATCTAATTTAAGTACAAGGTATTATCAAATTAGAGCTTTTGAAAACTCATCATCTTGTTTGAGTGTCTAAAATTATATCATATTTTTTCAATCGATTACAAAATTCGTGTTCTAATACATTTCAAGTTACACACTACATTGTACGATCCCGTTATCATCGCTGTATCTAAATAAGTCTGGGTGAAAATAGTTTAGAGTAGAAGTACTTCTGATTTGATGGTCAGGGTACAATGTACCACTTGTGGGTTTAAATTTGTAACCCCTTGGATATTTTTTAGTAACTTCTGCATACCTTTGGAGTATAGTTCACCGCCAACAAGGTCAATGAAGTAAAGTTTTGAACAAACAAAGTAAAAAACACGTTTGTGTGAAAGTTATTTTTAAATAGTTACTAAAATACAACAGACCAGTGCCACAAAACTAAATATATGCTGTACAACTTTTACAGTTTTATTTTTATGTGTTTTAAAGAACAAAGTCGTAGCATACATATACAATTAGGGAAAAGGGGTCTACATTCTTTAAAGACTTGTCTACTAGTTACCAGTTACAACACAGGATTTGTTTGATGTGTCAGCGACTGACTTGTTCTATTCATTAAAAAACAACATACCCATTTCCAAGTACAATTTGAACCTAACTTACAGTTAACATATGACAGTTACAGTGGTAAGAAATATCGTAACACCAAAATTGTTTCACCTTTTTTGCAGCTTATATTGAAGTTTGGAAAGTTTAAAGCTTGCAAAGTAAAAGCAGTTCTCTTCTCAAAAATAAAATAACAGTGTGAACATCTAGTAAATGGTTTTTTTTGCACCAATTCTATAAAATAAACACCAGTGGGTTTCGTATTTCGTGTGATAAATCTAGATTACAGACACTTCAAGCCCTTAATGTGTAATTTGTACTCTCATAAATTTTTACAAGTACTTTTCCTCGACAAAAAATACTTGATGAGCAATAAAAACGATTAGACTAACTGAAAAAATTCAACATGGAACAAAATTATTTCGCTACAAATTATCCCTTTCCTTTGAATCATTCTGAAGAACACTTGGAACCATTTTCAGAAAATCAAAGTGAAATAGTGAACATATCCACCCGCACATTTCCCCACGTCGAATTGCTCTCTCAAAGTTGGTGGAATGTTTTTGATAAAAAGTACCTGCGTCATGATATGGATTGGACGATAACACTAGCTGTTGCCTACCTTTTAATTCTGGTTGTTGGGGTGATAGGAAACTGTATGGTTATTTTGGTGGTTGCTCTTAGACCAAGAATGAGATCTGTGACAAACATGTTTATAATGAACTTGGCTGTGGCAGACTTGTTCGTGAGTGTGTTTTGCGTACTTCCCACACTTTTGGCGAATGTTTTCCAGCGTAAGTTCCATTAAATTAGTGATGTTAACACCTGTGAACAAATGGCTATTGCTGGAAATTACAGGTTTGAGTAAAGTTTCGCTTTCTCTTTTTTTTTGTGATTTAGCTTGGATTCTAGGATCGTTCATGTGTAAAGGTGTGGCGTACGTGCAAGGTGTTTCCGTTTGTGCTTCGGCTTACAGCCTGGCTGCGATTTCTATGGACAGGTATGCAAATAGGATACACACACAATTTTATTTATATAATTTAGTAGCTAAAGCTTGTCAGTAGTATAACATGCTAAAATAGAGAATGCTGAACTGAAGCATAGTTAGTCGCTTACAAGATGTATACCTTTTCCTCTTTTTTTGTACCGTCGCGTTATCATTGCATTTACACTAGGCCCAGTTTTCGATTCTGACATGGTATAAGTGACCCCAGATGTTATTTTAATTGACCACAGACATGATCCCAAAAATGTCCAAACTTGCCAAAAGTTGTCACTTACCATGTGTAAAGTTTTACTATTAAACGTTATATATTACCCAAAACCGTCCATAGACCGTACCGTAGCCCCAAACCATCCCATGTTGCCCCAAATCCTTCAATTTTGACCCACACCTTTGCGTGTTAAAAGATCTCTTATTGCCCAAAAACGTCTCGCAAACTTGCCTCGTTACTTCGAATCATGTCCCATGATGTCTTAAGATATGTATGTCTTAAGTTGCCCAAACTATGTCCAAATTTTCTCAATCGTTTCCCTAAATTGATTTCAGACATTGAACCCTACACAAGTTCAAATGCCATGATGTATATTTTTTCAAAAGGTTATATTTAAACGTTTTATAAAGCTTTACTGGCTATGCATAAGTTTATAATAATGTTTTTTCCTTTATGCAAAATTATTTTTTAGAAATGCTAACTTATGGCTTCCATTTGTTATTTTATTGCTGTGTAGATGCCAAGCTATTTACCAACCTTTCAAACGACAACGCGGTCTATCCAAAAATCAAGCTTTGAGAGTGATTTGTTTCATCTGGATAATCGGGCTTCTGATGACTATACCATGGGCTGTAATATTTGACGTCATCATCAACGAAGAAGATGGCTTCACATACTGCGTAGAAACCTGGGATAATGAATTCCACGGAAAACTTTACTTCCTTATTGCAAATCTTATATTCTGTTATGGCGTTCCCCTCATATTAATATCTGTATCAAATGCTATAATTTGGTGTCACGTTAACCATCGCCAAGTGCCCCAATCAGCATCTCCAGCACCAATCAAAAAGATGCACAAGGAAGCTAGACACGGTGTACTTAAAATGCTAGGAATAGTAACTCTCACTTTCTTAATAAGTTGGATGCCACTCTACATAATCGTCACAAGAATTAAATTTTCTGAAAGTATAAGCGACTGGGAATCAAATATTCTAGACATTCTATTTCCTTTTGCACAATGGCTAGGTAGTTGGAATAGTAGTGTGAATCCAATACTTTATGCTTTTCTGAATAATAAATTTCGAGAAATGTTTCGATCCATATTACCAAGATGGGTACCTTTTGTACACAGATCAAGCCAAATTAGAAGAATGAGATTTAATGGTTATCATGTTACTATATCTAATGGCCACTTTCATGGAACATTTGTAAGGCCAGATCGTACCACGATTTATTCTGCGAGAAATAGTTCAACTAGAGGTTGTCGACATATGCGACAGAATGGTGAAAGTGGAGTTCATTATAATCACATAACGTTACTTGTCAGTAATTACGATGATAGTAGAGGAGCCATGGCAACCACAAACTTGCTAAATACAGAGCATTCAGATGCGACTGATATCACTTGTTGTAGATGTAGCAGTGGACGAAGTTCTATTTCTGTTTCGGGTGTAGGAATAACTGGACTTTCACCGTCAAGATCAAATTCCTCAATTGCAAATTTGTAAAAAGTTAATGATTATTTAATATATGTATAATAATCTATCACTTAAACTAAATCTGATATTTAAAAACGAATCTTTGAAATAAAAACTATAAGATATTCATGTAAATATTTCATTTAAATCTGTAATATTGAATGATTTGAGTACTTTCACAGTTGAATACAAACTTTTGAATAAAATTATTTTGATGAAGTCATTTATGCATACAATTTGTAAATTTACACTGTATTTAAATTTCATATATTTAATTAATTAATTGCCCAATCATGTTCTAATTCGTAATATTGCAAACAAAAGTTCATAATGGTTCAGCCTTGTTTAAGTGTTTGTAGCCATCTGTTGTTACTTTTAAGCACCTAAGAGCCACCACCAAAACAAAAGTAAAATTTAGCTTGTTTGTTGAACGCAAATAGCCAAGAAGTATCACATCTATTTTTACTATAATTTAATTAATTAGCAAATTCAGTTTCATTGTATGCCTCTAGACTTGTGTGGGTGTGTTCAAATAGCAGAACGATGTATTGTGCAAAATATTTACTGATGTTCTCTACCATTCATTAATATAATCAATTGCATCAAATATGACAACACTTGATTTTACAAGTTTTACTTACCCACGGAGAATGGATTCGGTATGGGAATAACAACGCAGCAAATATACTTACCTAGGGTAACTTTTCGACCGTAATAGTCTATCATGAGAAGATGTGTGATGAAAAATCAAAACACGTTACACATTCAACTTTTAAAATGCTTCAATGTTGGCAACTAGTTTCGCTATTTATTGCTTCATCAGGCCTATAAGAATATAATTAGATGAAAATTACAATTAGATAATTTTTACAAAATGAAATGGGAATTACAACCATAAAATATAAAGTACATAAATATCAAAATAATTAAGCCACCACAAATAAAACTCACCAATTTTCCATTAAATGGATATAATTTTTAATTAAAACTTAAAGTTAAACATTTTATGCACTGTCGTGCTGTCGTCAAAAGGTAAAATGTGAAGTGTTTCACTTGATCATTTCTTTTATGTTTTTTACTCTGGAAAAAACTACACGTACATTCAAGTCAAGTATGT
>JAQFXM010007490.1:0-11802 GCA_034693345.1 Entomobrya multifasciata
TTTAAAGTTTCACTTTTTACTAGTAAATTGACTGTTCACTGAAAGAGCATCAAAACAAAAACGAATTCCAAGAATTACTCAAAATTTGTACTGCCAAATAGCCAATCGCTGACTTAAACAAAACTAACGAAAATATTTAAATCAAATGATCTTATTTTATTAAAGAAAATAGTGAAAAAAAGATTGATGTCACCCAATGGCAGTTTTTATTGCTAGTTAATACCGTACTGTATTGGGCGAGCTCAAGCATGCATGCTATATCGGGGCCTCGGACACCAAATGTTAGTACCAGCTTAAACAAGGTATTATCAGTGGAAATTAGATAGCAGGTTACTTCAGTAGACTCCAATATGAAGTAACCAGCTATCCAAGTAAGTATGTGAAGGTGCATTTTAAAATGATGCCTAATTTTGTAATGCTACCATATTTATATTAAATGTAAATTACGAATACAGAACCAAAAAAAAGTTGATCTGATTCCTTCAAAATTGCTTTAAAAATCACTTCACAGTGAACTGACGAATTGAGTTGCGTTTGACAATGATGTTTGGTTGAATAATGAGATTATTTCGGAATATTCAAATTACAAACTTTCCCCAAAAAATCTTTCAATCTTACCAGTGGACTAGTAGGACCTCTCAAAAGTCATTTGTTGATCATGGTACTGACCCACTGTGAGAAACACAAGTTTCCTCAAAGCCGATAAAATGCTAAAATTTGTTGATACATTTGAACAAAATTTTCCACAGTCAAGCCAATATTCTGACTACAGGAACGAGCTGCGAAAAATGACGTCCCCTTTCTTAAACAGTTTTATAATGTGTTGTATATTTCCTGATTTCTGTATTAAATGACAGTCAAATAATTGTGAAACATGAAAAAATCTATGCAAACTTTTGCATCAAGTTTCAAAACTTCTGCTTGAGAATGAGATCGTCATTTGATCAAACTATTAATATTACGGAAACAACGTGTTCCCAAAATGTCGCAGGTAATAACAATGCAAAAAGTAATACCTTTTGGGCGTACAATTCATAATTATGCCAAGGCGCAGTTCGCATAAATGAATTTTCTCCCCTTGCTGGTGTTGGTGTCTCAATTGTTACTTGCTTCGCTGCTAATAGATGGTGAATTCCCGTTACATTTCTTTCCTGTACAGAAGAAGTGCTCGAAACTTATATTTGGATACACTACGGATGTGTGCCTCTTATTCTAAGGCATTTTTACCAGTTTTCTCAGCTGGGAATTTTTGGTTGGAAATTGGAGAATCCATTTGTGGTTTAATTAAAACATATTCGTTGATTAAATTGTGAAATAAAAATTAATACTTTTATCCATTTGTTTTAAATTTTATTTGGTTAATATTTACGTATTTGCTAAAATAATTTCAAATAAAACATTTTCGAATACCAGTTAAGAATTAGTAAAGCCACATCAGCCTAGAAAACTAGGTTATACAAAAACTTTGTTGAAAAGTCAGTATTTGAATTATAGTATTATATTGCAAATAAAATGTTTATCCAAATATCTTAGCTTGAATTCTATTTTTCATTTGTCATCTAAAACGTTTTACGAGTAAGCATAAAGAGCTATTATAGGACACTATTATTATTCATAAATCGAAGACTAATTATGAAGATAATCAAGAATCAAAATCTATTGAAAATAAATTGAGATCGGAATTCGTTTAAACTTAAGAGACAATTTATTATATTTTAATCATTTACTTAAAATACGAGCAACTTTTAACAAAAGAGCATTACAAATAATGTGCATGGTTAATGATGATTATCATCTTAGTAGAAGCTTATCTTGTTTATCCATTTACTTACATAAAACTATTAAATTGGCTTAAAACTGCACTACACTAGACTAATAGTTTTAATTAATATCTTGGTCTAATGACCATGTCTGACTGGAGACGTCCAAAAAAACTAAATCCATGTGGGTTTTTATTTATAATATTTTTCCATAACAAACCCCGCGTGTTTTTAGTTTATCTTAAGTAGTTATAGCCATTTGTTCTCGAACAACTGCAGCTACTTTGCTACATTTTCTGACGTGATCTGCAACAATACCTTTCATTTAAGCCAAAAACCTGCTTGGAATAAAATAAATAAAACATTGGTGGTGCAAACATTTTGCTATTGTTTACATAATACCAAGTTTTCTCTGACAGCTCGGTTTTTTAATTTTTCAACATTTTCCAGCCATCTCCTCCAACACCTTGAATTAATACGGTGACAAAATTCAGACACGAATGGAAAATCTTCGTGACCATTTACTGGAACGAAATCATCTCCCACGCCCGGTCGACTCTTGACTCTATTATAAGTCGAAGATTGCATTTGTATTTATTTGATTGTGTCTTTAGGGATCTGTAGTTATTCTTTCACCGAATGCAAAGAAACGCATAAGGAAAAACTATTCAATAAAACTAAAACGAGAATTAAGGAAATCATTATAATATTTTTGTACGTTTTGTAGGTTTACGTGCTTTATTAATAAAATTTCAGTTGGAAATTTTGGGCTATGAGGTTTCCAATGATCTACGCATTGACAGTAATATTTTTGTAACACATACTTTTTTTAAGCTTAAATGTACAGTTTTAGGACTAAAATCAGAATTTTCAGCTTTTATTAAATTTCCACGATAAGTTTTGCTATTAGTTCTAGTGTTTAAATTTGTAAAAAATATGTACTGAGGTGAAACAGTAATCTACAATGGTGGAATAAGTATGGGAATACTTATGCCGATTAACTTATATCAGACTGAAAGAAACCCACGAAAGTTCATAAATTCGTTATAATTTCCTGAAAGTAAAGAGTTTTTGTGCATTAATTATTCTTACGAAAGATCTTATATGCAAAAATTAAATGCCAATATAATTGAAACCTTCATTATGAAAACTGCCTGCATTTTGGTTGTCAAGTAAAAATGTTTTATTTTCAAAACGGCTGCATGAAAGTTAAGTTTACAATTAGTAAAATAATTTGTATTTTACTAAAGATAACGTTAGACAAACCGTTATTCAACATTAAGTTATTTCCTTAAAATGCTTCAGCTTGGTATCCAGGCCGTTGTCATAATAAGCGTATCAATTGTATTTTGTCAATTTATCAATCACAAATACAATTTTCCTCTATCAATTAGTTGTTTAATGGTGTATTATGAGATCACTAATCATCTTTTCTCACGAATAAATTATTTGAAAGTCTTAAAAATGGGGAAAAACATGTGTGAAGAACTTGATTCAACTCTTCAACAGAGAGTTGTAGTAGAGTTGAATCAAGTTCTTCATTCTTGTTAAAATTTGTTCGAGTGAATTTTCGGAAACCTGTATACTGCATCAACTCAATCTCAAGTTGGACTTATTTTCGTTATCAGTCTGTCTGTATCTCACCTGTGCCTGACTCCGAAGGCAGCGTTCAAAATGGAACTGCAAAATGATTCTTACCCAAACCCGATAGACGAATTGATGAAGCTCACTACCACCTTGGATGGCAAAACGATATTTATAAAACATTGCTTTGGGTATGAGGATTGCTCTGGCGTTTCTTCTTCTGGATGCGAAAAGTACACTGCAAAAGAGTTCAATGATATTTCTATAGAATGTGGTATTAAACGATTCGGAAATTTGCCGGGAACTTACGGTACCATCCTGGAGGCCAAAAACCTGCCAATAATACTGAAACTCGTCAAGGACCATCAGAACAAGGGGTTGTAGAAGTATTCGTATGTTGTAGGGATCCTTGTAATACGAGCGTACCAGTGAAGATGACGACAACTGTAAGGATGATTCTTATGATAAACATCGCATTTTATAAGCCTATGGTTATTACATTACATAAATTCTAAAGAATATTGAAAATCTTTAAAATTATATTGTATTCACTAATATTCATGATTCCATAAAATTAACTCTGGAAAATGAAAATCTGAAAATACAGTTAGTCATTTTACCCAATACATAGTTTTAACACAATTGATGAACTAAATTACTAAATGAGGTGTGTTTTGATAACTGGTCATTGGTGGTAAATTCATTGTTAAAAAGTATCTTCTAACACATAATACTATTTATAAAAAAATATTTCTCCGACTTTGGTTCCTTTACATGTATTTTTTTTAAACTGTAAGGCTATGATCTTTGTGTCTTGACAAACTAACTTGCTGTCATATTGGTCAAGGATCCGTTTTATTAGTTGGTGAGCCAAACAATATCAGTTCAGTAAACCAAAATTGTTTTGAGTGTATTTGTTTGCTTATGTTGTATTAACTTCTTGCCTATTTCATATAAGAGGCGTATGAAAGATATTATATTGATCGTTTAAATTTAAAAAAAATGAGCTGTTGAATAACATTTTTTCAGCTTAATAAATGTCAACAAGTCTTTCCACATCACTTTGATATTGACCAAAATGATTAAAATTCTGATAACTCGCGATTGGAATTTAAGTCAAGGTTATGAAGATCACGTGTTCCCAGTATTTAAAGCCATGCCTTTCAGCTGGTCAAAATTAGTTCAGTTGGTTCTCAAATCAGTGTCAAGCTCAGAATATGGTTTAACCCAAAGTTGTGAAATATTCCAGCCAGCCAAAAACCATGAAACAAACGAACTCACGTTTTACCAACTGTCACGTGTCACCAGGTAGTTCTTCGTTACATTGAACATTGAATTGCGATAACTATTTAGGGAAAATATTTATTAGGCTTATCACTTGGACCCACTATTTAAAGCCACGTTTTTTAGCTGGACTAAATTAGTTCAGCAAATACTGTGTTTCTTGTTAATCAATAAAATATTCTTTAAAATGAAGCATACCTATATTTTAGTCGGCACTTTTGCCATATTTGGAGTTGCATATGGACAAATGTGTTTTCCAGACGAGGTTAATTCTAATCTTTTATCATTTTTAACAATTTTTTTAAAATTAAATATTAATTAAATTTTTTTAGTATACCTGTGCCGACCTAACATGTATTCCTGAAAAATTGTTCTGTGATGGGAATGACGATTGTGGTGACCGAAGTGACGAGCCTGAAGGCTGCACACACTGCCCGGAAGGATATGTGAGTAAATCGTTAAATTTATTTAAAATGTACTATTTTCAATAATTTGTTAAATATCCAAAATATTTAGTGGGAATGTGCCAACGGACAGTGCATATCAGAAACTTATGTTTGTGACAAAGAGGATGACTGTGATGACGGAAGTGATGAGCATGAAGACTGCCCACCATGTCCAATAGGGCAAATTGAATGCCCCAATGGAAAATGCATTTATGATGACTGGATTTGCGATGGGGATAACGATTGCGGGGACTGGAGTGATGAACCTGAGGATCCTGAAAAATGTCCTGCTTGTCCAATAAACTATTGGCGTTGCGCTAACGGACGTTGCGTTTTTCAAACTTATGTTTGCGATGGTTATAATGGTTGTGGTGATTGGAGTGACGAGACGGAAGAAGCTTGTCCTTGTGCGGATAACGAGTTAAGATGTCCGAAACCTGGTGTTGGTAATGGTCCACCGGGTAACTGTATTCCACCAGAATTTGTTTGTGATCCAGAGGGAATCTGGGACTGCACAGATGGTAAATTGATTATAAACTGATAAAAACTGCACAGTTGAAAGATATAATTTACATGAAAGACAATTCTAACTTGTTTATTGGAATGATAATATCTAAGGTTCTGATGAGGCAAATTGTACCATTCAAGATGCATCTACGAACAAAGTTCGTAAGGTCAAGGTTACAGCTATGCGAAGTAAGCAATCTGTTCATGATTCAAAAAAGTCTAAAAAGCTAATGGATAGTAGAAATAAGTTTATCAAAAGCGTAGCAAAGAAGATGAAAAAGCTGCATTTCAAGTAATATTATGGCAGTATTCTTTTAAAACTAATTGATGGATGTGTAACATTTTAATTTACTTTACCGTAATAATAAAATCGACAAAAGTGTATTGTATATGGTTTACGATTCGAAATGTGTATTTTTAATAGCATAAACATAACTTATTTTGTTATCATTCAGATAATGTTATTAGATTAAATACTGAAGTGATCATGTGATTGGCACTGAGTAAAAAATGAAACCAATGAAATGTAGGCATATCTTTATTTCGGATGACTCGATTAGTGGACACTCGAATGAATTTGAATTAATTAAATGAAAATTCTATTAATGCTTTGTTATAAATAACTCAAATTCATTGAGCTTTTGTTCGTTATTTTCCTCAATCTGCAGTTTCCATGAAACTGCTTCCTAGGTTTGTTGTGTTTTCAAAGCAAGTAATAGGATTCATGATTATCGATCCACAAGAAATTCAGAACTTTGTTAGCTTTTCTGCTGTGATGATGCTTTTTATGCAAAACAAAGTTTTTTTAATTAAATCCAACTGAAAAACTTCATAAATTTTACGTATAGTTTTAGAAGATTGCTCTAACTCATTTTATTTAATAAATAAACAGATTGCAAGTTACGCAAAATTTATATCTTTATTTTTTAAACCATCTTCTTTGATTATGGGTTACGTACAAATTTTTAGGAATATTCGAACTTAATTTTTAGAACATTACTCTAAACATGTAAGTTCTTGATCTTCTGAACACAATTTATTCAAATTATAAAATATGTACAATGAACATTTAGTATCGACTTTTTTTAAAATTTTGATGTATTGTTCCTGGGTATAAAATTACTGGTCGGATGCATTATCTTTTAATACTAACCAGCAATGAAATAAGTTGATTGTCAGATTTTTTCTTACCGAGAACTCAGATTAAAGAATAGTACTAAAAAGAATATGAAAAAGGAAAGTTTGGATGCTTCCTTGCTGGCACGGTTGGATTCAGTCCTATTGGGGGGATCAGTATTACTTGTAGGTTCAGTTTGACTTGTGGTTTCGGTTTGACTTGTGGGTTCGGTTCGACTTGTGGGTTCAGTTTGACTTGTTATATCAGTTTCACGTGTTGTTTCGGTTACGCTTGTAGGTTCGGGTTCAGTGCTTGTGAATTGACAAACATCACTCTTTTCGTCACTCAAGTCTTTGCACTCGTGTTTCCCATCGCAAACGTTTACCCATGGGATGCAATGCCCAGAATCACACTGAAACTGTTGAAATAAATTGCATAAACCGCGAAAAAGCACGTCAAAATCCTAAAATAAAGTAATCAAATAAGCTTACAGTATCTCCGGGGCAAGGTGGACATAATCCTGTTTCTTCATCATGGTCAGCACTTCCATCGCCGCAATTGTCATGCCCTAACGTAAATATTACATAGCAAGCATATTATTTTTGTACCAATATATTTACTAAATATTCCGTTAATATTTTAGATGAAGCCACGTACCACTGCATACCAAAAAATAATCGATACATCTTCCGTTGGCACATCGAAACTAATAAGATAATTTTATTATGTATTTATGTATATTACAACGTTAAGCAGTATTGACTTCTTACATGATTGGGAGCACAGGCTGGACAATTCTCTGGATTTGTCGTTTCATCGCTATTGTCTACACAATCATTTCTTCCTGAAATTAAACGAGCAGATAATTTAAATTTAATAATTTACTAATCACAAATATATAATGTAGTACATACCGTTGCAAAGCCAATCGTCTCTAATGCATTTTCCGTTGTTGCACTGAAACTATTTACAAAATAATGTTCTTCAGACTTTTCTGAGAAAAACCTATTTCTGTTGAAATACAACTTTACCTCTCCGTAATCACAAGTTGGACAGCCTTCAATACCTGGCTCATCACTATTGTCTCCACAGTCATCAAAAGCATCACAAACAAAGTAATTCGGAATGCAATTTCCATTTGTACATGTGAACTATAAAACACCAAAAAATTAAATGATAAATTTTCTCAAAAAATAAGAGCATTTTTGTAAAAGATTTAGTGTATTTTGTCTACCTCTAAATTGGTGCAATTTTGCGAACATGCAAATTTAAATACTAAAACAATGCTGAACGGGAAAATAATGCGATACTTCATTTTGTAGAACGTTAATAAATTAAACTTTAAAAATTTAAAATAAACAAGAAAAAATATTTAGAAATTAATCAATTAAAATTACTTTACTATTTTATTTGAACACTTATTGTTTCAACCTATGCTACGTTTTTCAATGATTTCACATTATGGGCCCTGATGAAGAGTGAAGTACCTTTTGAAAGCTTGGCAGTTATTAAATAACTTTCCACTTTACAATCTCGTGTAAATTTTCACAATTAAAATTTAATAATAGCTAAAGGTTTTAATTCTTTGCACGTAGACGTTACATCAGCGTCTGCACGTTTTCCTACGTCAAAAGCGATGATATTAAATTCAATATCTAATGACTAACATATTTTTGTTGTTAAAGTTTGTACAAGCGATGTTTCATTGTTTCAGCTCTTAATTGGTTACATCACGCGGAAAATTTGACATAATGCTTTGGCAAAAATACTGCAAGCTTAATTTCAGTAGGGGACACAGGTATGGATTTAGTTTGTCGGGACGATGTATTAAACCCCTTTAAATTGTATCTCCCAAACAGTCAGTAATTTGTATTTGGCAATACATCTTTTAAACCCTTTTAAAATACGAGTAGCAAACTTAACATAAAATTTCCACACTTGATTTAAATAGCAATTAGATCAATCCACAATCACATAACTTTTGTGTTTACTAAATTTTGTACAAGTCATTTACAATTACTTGGTCCGTTTTTTAAGTTTCTGGCGTGATTATTATTTTCCTCTTAAAATTATGGACACCACCACCACTTCTGAAGTAAAGTTATAGGGATCGCAAATTTGCAGCCGAAGTGCACAGACTTAAAACGTATTTTACTGACAATATTTAAATCTTTTTGGGTTTTAACAAAACTTTCATTTGAACATGTTTTTATACAAAAAAATAAAAAGCATGACGTGGTCATATTAGGTAAGGAAAACGGCCATCTCAATAAATATATATTCAGTTGAACCATTTTCACGTGCTCTATTGTCTTATTAAAACATGTGTTTCAGGCGATGTAATGTTAAGATAAAATAACAGCATGCCGTGTTGATATATACAATAGGACAACAAACGAAACAATAAACGCTCAACAAATATCTTTTGTCGGTCGTTTCACACTATAGGCTTATCAAAATTGAACATGTAAATTTACTTACGCAAATATGAGCTGATTCAGTGCTAGAAAAAGTTAATTAATTTAAAAATAATACATCGGTCGATGATCGTCATATGATTTCATACTTAATTAATGCCATGTAAACATTATGAATTTCGTTAGTTCTACCTGGAATTGTTTTGATTGACTGACAAAACAATGCAATGCAATGAAAGACAAACACTTTAAAAAGCATTTAATTTAAATTATCAAATAACGCATAGAGAAAGGGTTTAGATAAGTGAAGAAATGAACAACCGAAAAAGCATTATTTTTAAAGAAGATATGGATAATACTCATAGACAATAATAGATAATAGAAGGCTAAAGTTTACACTTGATATAATTAAATCATTACTTATGTTTTGACAAAAACTGATGTGATAATTTGAATATCTAAAATCACAAAACTGACTACTAACTTAGTAAAAACAATTTAACGTATCAACACATGTTCGGTCAAGTAATAACTACAGTATTTTTCTTGTGTTTTGGTAATGCAGAAAGCTTATTGTCATCCTATACAAACCATTAATTCAATACAATTTGCAAAACTTATTTAAATGATTCACCAAAAGTTCGACTTTTGTTTAGAAATGTTGTATTTTGTTAAATAATATAGCACCCGAGCCGTCAAAGAATTTTTTGAAATGCACCTTATTCTCTTTTGGGCAATTTTTAGGGGTCTTATAAATATGTGTTACATTGATTTACTTGTGTTCAAGTTTTTCAACAATTACTGGGTTTCCTGAAGGAATTATGTTGTCTTAAAATGATTTTTACCTGGTTTCTATATTATTTACAGTCATACATAACTAACATCTGTTTGGTATCAAGACAAAAAAATTACGTTGTTGAAGGAAAACCTTTATATTGATTTATGTGTATATGTAGATATGTTTTAGTCATAGAGTGTAAGTTTGGGGCTGCCGCCAATGGTGGCATTGCATCATCATTTTTACAACTTGCGTTGCGTTTTGTTGAACAGGATGCAGCAGGATCTTGGCATTAGGCAGTAGCAGCAGTGCGAGGAAGAAAAGGAGGAGCGAAGAGATCGAGAGGAGCGGTGTCCCTTTTTTATGAAGAGATCCAGTTTTTCTACTTTT
This sequence comes from Entomobrya multifasciata, assembly GCA_034693345.1. NCBI lineage: Eukaryota > Metazoa > Arthropoda > Collembola > Entomobryomorpha > Entomobryidae > Entomobrya > Entomobrya multifasciata. The sequence continues at coordinate 10,284 of JAQFXM010007490.1, forward strand.
AAGTATTCTCATTATCAATTGGGCTTGTAAAATTGTGTGGTTGAATTGTGTGTGTGAAGGAGGATTTTGATCTTTTTATTGATCGAAGGATTTTGGGGTAATTAACTTGGGGAGTTAATTAAATAGTAAAAACTGTTAAATAAAAAGATAGTTTGTGTGTTTGGTCAATTACAATTATTAGTTGTGAATTGTGTTTTATTTATTTCGCGTATTTTGTAGTAAAAAATCAAGTAGTGTGTCATTATCTCCAGTCCACCGGTTCACAGAAAGTTACGACTAAATTGTTAACGGTTAGTTGGCAATATTAGGAACAGTTGTATTCCGATTTTTTTCCATTTTCACCAATGTTCTATAAATGTGTTTTTGCTCTGTCCCAATGACTTGTAATTAAATGATCAAGAAAAAAATCATATTTTTACGTAAAATCCAAAATAACCTTTTATGCTATCAATTTAGTATGTATGCTTATATTTTGTTAGAACAAGTTTTGCATTGAAGTCGTTTGTTATGGAAACACTACAAAAGGCAAATCAAAATACTGACGATAAAAATTCAATTCGTCTTTAACTGATACAAAACAATACATTTTTTCAATTTAGTGATAATCGAACTGGGAAGGATTCTCTTTAAGTGCCATGAGCAACTTTTGAAATAAATAGAATTTTACAGTAAATGGTAACAATGTTTGAAATACTGACTGTGAGACACATTAACATCGTTTATATACTAAGGCGAAAGTTTAAAAAAATTTAATACTAGGAGCTAGGAATTATTCGAAAAGATGAGTGATACCAGGAAGCTATAAGCTACTAGTAGAACCAAAAGTATTATCTTCAAATACAATGCCCCATTGTTTACAAATCAATTTTATTTATAGAAAAAAACAATGTTAGGAACACAAACTTGTGCTAGAAAGCCAACTGTGAATATGATACAGTGCAATATAATAAAAAGTATGCTAGACGTTAAGATTGTTCTACTTTATGCATGGAGTCAATTCTGTTGCATCCAATCCAATCAAAATAAATCATTGCAGATAAAATAGGTAAAAAAGATTACCTTCTGAACACACGGCATCATGCCTCTTACGATAATTATAAAGATATTTTTCAACGTGAATTTACGATACTGTATGACTCCATCTTCATCATGTAATAAAGAATACTGTAAAGTATTTCTAAAATTATATGTACACTAAGCTTAATCTTAATTCGAAGGAAATATAACCTGTAACATTACAATGCTCGATGTTTGACCTCCAGAATCTACCAAAATCATACAAACTAAATTTATGCGCGTTTTTAATCGTATATTTATTAAGTCACGTTTAGTGACTTTATATTTTCGTCATAACCGAGTAAAAAGGGATCGTCCATAAATACGTCATGTTTTCGTCACCACCACCCACTCTCACATGTCACGTCGTTTTAGCATTACAACATACCCCAGTCAACATAGGATGTCACAACAACATCCAACCTACCCACCCACTTAGCACCTCGATTTTGTTACCTTCCGT
>JAQFXM010007491.1:0-11802 GCA_034693345.1 Entomobrya multifasciata
CATCATCAGCTCATACAAAAACCCTAGCAGTGAGGCGAGCCAATCTACAAGCCACTCTCATGTACACACAAGCATAAGTAGCAGTGAACCAATCTAGATTCATTTGATGTTGCAGCTGTTGGTAGCAGTGCAAGCGCGTCTTTTCATTCAAGCAAACTAATATTATAATGAACAATTAAACTCACTAACTAATTTCAAAATAGCTAAACTGTCCCCCTTAAAACAATATTGTTACACAATGTTTTCTTAATTTTTAATTATTTCAATATGCAAACATTCACATGATCTGAAACCATTCAAAAGTATTTGCAATAAACTGTACTAATGTAAGCTAGCATTTAAAAATATTTCAAAATTAAAGTTTCTAGATCTAATCACGTGATAAGTGTTCTCCACTATTGAGTCGTATTCCATAAAAAATAATTGATCTATGAATAACAAATGACTGTTGGCGCTATGAGTTCATTATTTGCTGTAAACCTCCAACGGGATAATAACAAAAACCGGCTCGAATTTCTTGAATACACCAATTGTCTATTTTACAACACTAACATTTCAAGCTAATACAAAGTTCGCGTTGTACTTTACATTAGTAAAAATAGCACCATTGTGTAACAAGTACATTAAGCTGGCTTTTTTGCCTAGTATTTGTCGTTTCATTTTGTGATAACATTTGATAACAGATATAACTGACCAACATGTGATAGAAGATAAGCTAACCATTTTATTTAACCAGGTTAAATTTCTAATCATTGTGTTCTGAACTTTTAAATTCTTAAAATTCTTAAATAAACCCCAACGTACATTAACTGAAATTTAGTTCACAATTTGAACAGAAGGATCAAAAGTAGGCCCAAAATTCGGCTTAAAACAAACCAAGATCATGAAAAATACTTTTGGATGCATAAGATCGGTAGTCTAAAAGTTTCTTGTGAATCAAAACTTTGAACAATGATTTTTGTGGAGTCATTATTTTACAATATTTCAGAATACAAATATTAGAAATTTAACCGATTTTCAGTTAATGTATTTTCGGGGTAAACAAAATTTGCTATTTGGATGACAATTTTGTAGTATACAAGGAATCCTCAGAAATAATTGTTCAAAGTTTTTAATTCACACAAGACTTGACTTTGAAAAGTATTTTTATGATATTTGTCTGCATGAATCCGAAATTTAACATAATGTTCAAATTGGTGAACTTTATTTCAAGGATACAGAAGAATTTTAACTCATCCGAAAACTATATCTGATTTATGTATATTTTATTTTATTTTCAAAAAATTGTCCTGTAGTTTAATACAAAATGTACATCTTTAGAAAATTTCAGTTTTTACTTGAATTTCTGGAATTTGATCACAATTGATTGACAATGTATCGAACTTGATATTTTAAAAAGAATTTTGGTCTTATTTATCATTACCTTTTTCTTGTTTATAAACGTAACTACTGTTAGTGATTCTCAAAAGAAAACCAAGTCATTTTACATGTATTATTGATAGGCGAATGCTCGATGTTAAGTAACATTTTATGCGTAAAGCTTTTATACTGAAGACTTAATAAATTTCAAATTTGTTAGAGCACATAATTCTTAGAAATGAGTATAACAAAGCAATATTATCTCTTAACGGTATAATCCTGCTAATTAATTTACCAATTCATTAAAGATATTTGGTGTGCATTCGCAGAAGAAAATGGTTTTCTGAAACTTATTAGCAAACTCGATTCATTGGCTGTCCATAATGTATTTCACTTCAAGCATCTCCTCTAAACCAAATTGGTTGACAAGTCGTTGCCTGATGTTTGTAATGGAAAATATATTTCAAAATAATAGTTGAATAAAATTATATTTAAAATCAGGTTTTTAATGATAAGCTAAAACCTACCTACACATGAAGTAATTCAAACCATTCATTTACATGGAATGGTCAGGTAATAGCTAGCTATAATTGCAAGTAATGCTTCAGAGATGTGCAAAAGAAGATATGCTGGTATACATTAATATCTGCGGTGAGATTCCTTAGCTATGATTGGAAAATGACAACATGGTATAAGGTGGACTAAAATATAATTAACACGATTTAGCAATTTTTCAGATAATTTAAAGTCGTTGTATATTCCAAGATTAATGTTTGTATGTAGTTCAGACACCTTCAAGCCTTTCCTTTTCACACTGTTTAAACAGAAAAACGGGCTTTTGTATAGCAAAAATACATTTGTCGCTATGAACTGTTTGTTGCTCTAGTTTAGGTCAAAACATTTGCTTTGTATGTCTCCAATAGCGTTTCTGAGCTAAGGTTTCCACTACTACTGCTAGTACTATTACTACCAATCGGAAACGTGTCTTGAACAAAATTGTAATATTGTACAAAAACATTTCCAATTGTGAAGTTTTATGAAGTTTTGCTTGAATAAATATTTCTGATTTTGAATTTAGAAATTTGCCAACTCATTTCAATGTCTTCCGAAACAATTTGTTGCGCAACCTGCTACCTATGTTCTACGTAAATGTAGTTTTATTTTGGTTTCTACCTAGTGTTTTACCTCATGATAAAAATAAAAGTCAACAACATATTTTTGTTCTGTTCTGAAAATATGTCACAGCTTATCTCATAAATTGTATTCCCAATGTCTTTTTTAAACCAATAATAAAAACAAGCGAAGTTATTATAAACTTGGATAGTACAAATAAGATAATAAAACCATTTCGAAACCTTCCCACTGTCGTTTTTTAAACAAACAACAAGTTTTCAAACCAACAACAGCTAGAAAAAATGAATAAGTTCCAGAAAAACATTTGCAAATTCACTTCTGAAGCAAGCTTTCACTTTATACTAACATATATTCAACTACATTTATCCATATTCACTTATTTTTTTATGCAAAATTGAAAAATTTAATTGACTGTGGAAATCAAAAAAACAAATAGTTTGAATGCGAAGGGATTCATTTTGAAAAGTTTTTAATTTTACCGTTCGAATAAAAACACTTTAAAAGTCTATTATAAAAGAAAGCCACACATCTAACAAAATGGGCATTTAAAACCAATTTTAATGGTAAATTGAAGGAAAATACTAAATTAAATTCGAACCAGTAAGCAAAAAACCGATTTGTGACTATAGTTCTACTGCAAAACAATTAGTTCTCTTCTAGTCCTCAAACTAATCACATTGAATAAAAATGAATAAATTTCAAAACGCAGTGGCCACCCCTTTGCTAGGGCAAGCGTGTATACTACACAAACGTATCTGTGACTATTTATATCCATTTCCACTTGAATTTGTTGTGAAAAGTGGAAAACTAAAAGTGATATCCGATCGATGCTTAAAGTTTCAATATATTCCATTTCTCACATCACTTGTACTTGTGACAGGAATTGTGGGCTTTGGCTCTTGCACGTTTATTTTAATTTTACAATTATTTAAACGTACAGAAAATTTCAAGATTGTGGCAATCGTTTTCAGTCTATTTCTTGGCACACTGTCGGTGTTTGAATGCGGAATGTACGTTATCTATAGTTTACCACAAGAAATCGTTCCATCATTGAACCAGCTTTTCGCTATCGAAAGAACTTGTAAGTTTATTTTATTAATTTTGGCATTGTATTTTGAATGTAAGCTTTGAAACAAATGCCCGTTTTGTAAAATCGGAAGCTTTGTTGTCCTACAAAACTCATTGTGGCTTACTTTTGATTGGTCACGTTTAATTTCAGATTTTTTCTTCATATATATTTCAGATTACAAATTTGACACAAGAAGATCAATCGACTGGATAGGTCTGTTTCTAGTAATTTTTCAGTTAATAATAATACCAACCGTTGTTATTGCACCACCCGTAGCAATTTTTGCCAAGCTTGATCCATTCTACTATATATTTGTGTTAATTTTACCATCTTTGAGCAATACAGCAATATATATAGAGTTAGCAATAATTTTATTCAGACTTGGTATAAGTACTATATGTGTTTTCGAATTTTTGCGTTTTTCTTCTCTAATTCTTTTATTTTGCATGAGTTTCACCGTTACAGTAACAACGTGCTTAAAAAAGCTTACTTCGCAGATTCAATCGTCAGACGCAGTTGTGTTTCAAATGTATGTGCAGCTAAGAATTATTATGAAAACTTTGGATTTTTTCGTACGTAATCTAATTTGTTTGGGTTTATCGGTAACCCAGATTTTGTTAACTTCTATGTGGTGGATGTCTTTGAAGTGTTGGGGTATTTTGCCTGTTCTTATGTCTATTGGTATTTGGATAATGACATTTAATATTACTTTTGGATTAGTTTTGTTTTTACCTTCTTGCATAGAATTATGTACAGAAAGCCATAATTTTGTTCAACGTAAAAGGATTTCGTATCATACGTTTAATAGAAACAGTAAGCGTTATTATTATTTTCTAAAGTGGAGTGCACAAAGATTGCTTCTTTTAAGATTTGGGGAACAGTTTAACCTGACCAAGAAGACGCCAATTCATTATTTTAGTGTTTTGATGACGAATATTACTAATGCAGTTTTACTCATTGATGTATAAATATAACATCAAATTTCAAAATTCTTGCATATGTCAATAGTGATTTGATGAAAAAACCGAAATACAAAATTAAAAGACGAACTTATACATGAATACAAATTTGGTATGAAAAATTATTTCCAACCTGTAGTACCAAAAAGATACATTACATCCATAAAACGGTATTACTTTAATCTATTTATTTTTCGGAAAATTTGAATAGAAATTTGTTGCAAAAAAATCAATGTTTTTATGATAATTTATGAGATTGGCCACTTCAGAAACTTGATGGTAGATTTCGTAACTATGTAGAGACATCTACTATTAATACCCTACAAAATTAAGAAAAACACAAACTCGGCACACAAATGGTAAACATGGTGTTAATTTGCACTTGGTTACTTAATCTTTATATTTCATTTGAGTAAGGTTGTACTTAACATTTGTTTTCGATAATTTAAGTAAAATCTTTCGTAAGTTTACCAGCGGGGTTATTTTATTAAAATAAAAATTATTGTTTATTTTTTTTACATAAATATGTCTCATCTTAGCGTGATACAATTTATAAGAATTATTATACGTTAATAACAATTTATTGTATAAAATTTAATTCAATTTAATTCAATATAAAATACAATTACCTGAAAAACGGTAAAATTTAAAATGTAACCCTTAACCATGACCAAATACTCTTAAATTTTTGTACACTAAATTTTACAAAATAAACTTACATTTTCATTCTTTTAGTATCAAAGATTTTAAATTTGAAAACATTTTTTAATAATTGTAAATGAAAGCATGATGTTTTATTTGGTGGTTAACTCGACATATGCAGTCATTATTATAAAACCCCATCGTGTAAATACAGCTTTCCCTTTTTAGCTAAGGCAATTGATTTTGCCTCCAAGGCAATTGTCTTATTGCCTAGTTAGTTCAACAAGACAGTTTTTATCAAGTTGTATACATACCATTAGAAATGATTAAACTATGAATTGTAAACGAAAGTGGGTATTATCAGTTCACTAATCGTTTTAAATAATATACTAGACAACACCAAAGACGGCCACATTTTTTTTGCATAGCAGTCAAAAGTTTTTAGTACACTGCTGTTTCAAGCTGACATAAACTAAGCATTATTATTTTACGTCAATAAAAATGACACTATTAGGTAAAAATGCCTTGAACCGAGTCCTTTTGCGAATTGTTTGTCGTTATATTTGGTGATAAAATGTGATAACTGATATAACTTACTGACCTATGATTTAAGAGATTGGAATCGTATTAAAAACTTTCTTACTGTTAAAATGAAAAAAAAAATTATCACATTATAAAACCGTACTTATACTAAAATTCTAACTTATAAGTGTAACGATTGCAGTGAATGCCTAAATAGCGTAAGTATTGATTTTAAAGTAATTTATTTCGTGTTCACCAATAAATGAAATCTAAACATTATAAAAAGTAATGAATAAACATTTGACAAGTTACAATAGAAGTTGATAATTCAAACTTAAAGTATAAATACAGCACCTATTATTTAACTTCTATCATTACCATGTCAGCTGAATAACCAACCAGTGGACATGTATTTAATGAACGATAAATGGTAGCCTATTATTTAAGATCAAACGTGAAAAGTAAATATAAACACATATTACAACAAGAGTTTGTCGTCAAGTTCTGTGTCATTTATATTCAATGTTAAATACATAATGTTAAATAACAATGTATATCAGAACTCGGTAAAATTACGATTCGAGTTTATTAAGGGAACTAAAGGCAATCTTATATACCGTGTATTATGAATAATATTATAAAAATCACCAAATAAGTAATTTCAAACTTATATTTTTTTGCAATGCATCAAAGAAAGCATTTATTCATTTAAGAAATGGCGTAAAAATATTTTCGTTGATATCTGGATTCTTATGATTTGCTAACCTTCGCTTCGCTAGCTGTGTAATTATACTACGAAGCATAATCGAGCATGTCAACAATTTGAAGCTGAAACCATGTGAACTATTATCGCCTTAATGGTGAAATAACCGCATGTCTTCACAATTATATAAAATGGTACCGCTTTACAAAATCACTTCGTGAGAAACAATATTTTATTGTATGATGTTAGCGTAAAATGACCATTTCGGTCAAAGATGCAAAACTGATCGACAATAGAAGATCTGTCTCTTGCATATATCCTTGTAATTTTTTGTTTTGTGGATAAAATGGCAAGCCCTTAGCAATATAATAAACCAAAATATCTGCTTTTACTGCAGTGGAAAACGACACACAGTTTCAGAACGAAACGTACCTAAGAAATTGTTTTAATGAACTAACGGTAAACTAACATGGAATTATGTGGAAATAAACCAAAAATTCGTATCTTAAAATTTCAAAAGCGAAAAAAACACATTTTGTTCAATGCTTACAGACACAACTAAACAGGTTGTAATTTAGAGTAGGCACAAATAGTTACAATCTAGCAAAAATATTCACATAGCATTACTAAAAGAAATGTCTAGCACCAAGATTTTGTTGTGGGATAATAATCGTGATAATAAATAAAATCCTGAATTTATCTTAAATAATATTAGCAAACAGTAAATCGGGGATATGAGTTTAGTTTCACAGTAAAACACATAAAATAACGAAAAAGTCTTTGCAACTATTGATTTTTGTGTTTTTCAATCATGTTTATAAAAACTTAAACCGGTGCTAGAAATCTAAATTAAAACCTGAATTAATTAATTAATTACACAGTCGCTAAATAAACGTCCAACATTAATTCCAAAGTTTTCCATAATGGACATGTTATAAAATAAATAACTTTTCCGAATCTACTAGAATGACATATTTCATAAAATCTATGCTTCATGAAACTACTCCTGACAAAATACTTATACTCCTATGTACAAAAAATACTAAAGTGATTATGTTCGCAAATTTATTTTTTTCGCAACAAAACCAAGTTTTCTGAATCTTAAAAAAATCATTATTTTCCTTCCAAGTTAATGCACACATATTTTCAGGTTGTTTCCCAGGTATCTATTTCGAGGACTTAGGTACTGAGGCCCCACCTTCTAATGCCTGAGACTCAGTACGACCCCAACAATTTCAACTTACTGACAACTGCGCCTTGTCATCATCTCATTTATACTCCTACTTCACCTCAACAACCGTTTAGCCTTCATGGTCCCTTCCTTCATCGTATCATCAACATCATCTTCAATGTTCTATCTTTAACATGCATTAATGATAACTGGTGAATCTAAACATTTTATTATTTTATTTCATTTTTGCGTTATGTGGTTGTTTCGGTGGCATCATTACGTTGAATGTTTTCGATTTTATTGCAATGATGCCAAAAAACTGACCGCACATTGCCAACTACTTAAATGGAAAGATGCAGTATTTACAACACAGAAAATACTGTACCATACAAAAATGATACAAAATATACACAAACATGCAAACAAATATAATTACTATTTACATTATCAACATTATACAATATCTTTAACATGATCCACAGATGAAAAATCGCAACACAATAAAAATTTCACCAAAGTGCTACATTGTTTGGTAAACAATAAATGTTTGCATCTGTTTAAGTATGCTCCAGTGTTTTTATTATAGCATGGTGCATGATGATGCAAGCTATGAAAACGTTTGTACTAGTGTTTTGCAGTTTTTGATGGAGTACCGTCATTTGACCGGAGACATAGATACATAAACGACACAAGGCCGGAATCTCCAGACAAAGCGACACTTTCCATAAATGCAAACGACAATTTACATAAAAATGAATTTTATACATAATATACTAAAGCTTGCACTCCTAGGATCCGTACTTGAGAAATATCTCTTGTGAGGTTCATTTTTCTCTGAGAACTCAAAGTAGCATCATGGAATGTAGTTGGGAATTAGTCCTTTTCCCAATTCAATTTTGGAACTGTTATGAAAGATTTTTGAACAAAGTGCCCAGGAGTAACAGCGCGGTAGAAGGTAGGCATTAAAAAATGAATAGCTCATCCATCTGGTTCACATCCATCCGTATGGACATGCATTCAAAAGCTACAAGTAGTGCAAAAATATTGGGAGGATGAAATGATTAGAATTAGAACAGGTCTTGGTACTACTAGGAAAATGAAGGACAAATGGTTAGACGAGCGACTAGGAAAGATTATTCCATTTTATAACTCGACACTAGATACCGTTGAATATTTACTTGCAGTGTCTACTTGTATCTATGAATATTATAACTGATAGTATTGCAACGTATAATAAATTGTTTATATTGTGTACAATGCCGTTTTTTAAATTTATGCATATTATCGTCGGGATAAAATTGAGAACACTACATGAAAACATAGTGAAACTGTCATAAACTTTTAAAATGTTTCATAAAAATCTTGAAACTGAGATCATAACAATTAAATGGTTCTCTATTGAAGTCCACAAAATTTATGCCCAACCTCGGGTTTGTAAGATATACATGTTGAAGCTATTGTATACATATTTTTTGCAAAATCAAATTTTGGAAATTTCGGACAAAGACTGAAGTAGTTAGATGACGTGATTCCTGCATGCACTTTGTAAAAAATGTCAAATACAACCATACATTTTCGAACCGAATCCCCATCGACTTTATGACATTTAAGATCACCAAAACCAACAACAAAGAGCTTTAAATGCTTCACAAGAATGAAAGTCGTTGTATTATAAATACATACATTGTATTATAGACCAGAAAAATATGCTCTCGTGCATTTTCGTTTGCAGAATAAACATGTACACGTACATGTAGTCGAAAAACATCTAGTTGAAAAATCATGCCGTTTAAAAAGTATTACTTCGCAGGAACTAATTTTTTGAAGTTGGGCATATTATGCATACATATTCTTCCTACATCAATCATCCTTTACAGAATTATTCTTACAGTTACTTGAACGAAATTATTCTCGCAATAACTTATTTGCAAGATAGTGAATGGATAGTTACTGATCATGGGTATCATGCACTGGGGTTTATTTACCTACTCAAATTCGCAATAATATTTTAGCTTATTTGATTTAAACTTCAAAAACATAACTTCTGTTTTTCCAGGAATGTTTCCGTCCACCTCAACACTCAAACTGTGACAAGTCAATACGAAACAAGAAATTTTAGATAAAAATAACTAAGGATCCAATCATATACACAATAAGTTTTATTAATTTCATACGTATATTATGTGAATTGCAAATTATGCAATGTTCCAAAACATTTTACAATCAAATATTTTCGAACAGATTTTCCACGAAACTAATCAATATTGAGTTATATTACCGGTATGCCAAAACTGACATCGTTACTAATTTTCTCCTTCAAAACTGAATAGAGCGTGTGCGCTCCATATGTATTCCATACTCTAAATGTAACCCTAAATTACTCAAACGGAACTCCCATTTTCTGATAACAAGGAACGATTTTGTTTATAATAAGATATTACTAAAAAGTTCACAAGATGTAAACAAGATACATGAATTTGGGCTGGTTTGAAGCACCCCTATTTGAAGCACTTTGTTCCGATTTTCTAGGTAACGAGAAAAAACGGATGGAAAAATCATACTCCGAGATTATCGTCTGCCAGACTACAAGTTATAGACCGATCATGTTTTGTCTGCGAATCGCACCATGAAACTTTAATAGAGCACCAAAGCGGAAATATGAGCACCCTTCAGCTCAGAATACGGTGAGGCAAATGTTCACTATCTGGAATAGTTTGGATGCGCAGGTTTGAAATTAGCAATAGTCGACAACATTATTCTATCCAACATTTCAATATGACTAAGAAGAATAAACCGATGCTCTTCCAAGATTTAACTCATGAGCCATATTTTGAGGATATTAATTATAGAAATAATACCTTTGACATTACATGTTGTCAGAAGTTTTCAATTGTAATAAAAAGGTTGAATAGTGAAAACGATCGATAATGTTTTTTTAACTTACAATAAACATTTAAGATTTTTTGTGTTTTATTTTCTGATTTTTTCTAGTCACAACGTTTTACTTTTGGCTTGTTATTACTAATTTTGGTAAAGTGTCATCCTTCCCACATTGTAATAAATATGACAATGATATCAAACAATCCTAATTAAATACAATGCTTTTATAAACGAATTTTTGATGCCTTTAAGTGTGGAAAATCAAACCCATCCTACATAAAAACCAATTAAGTATATCTATAGATTTTGTTTAAAGGTAAATGGGTAATTAAAATTACTTTAAATCGAACTAACCACACTTCGAAAAAGTTCACTGTCCTATAAAGTACAAAAATTTTATGTTGTCATAATCAAATTATTTAACTTATTACAGTTTGTGAAGTTTTCACATTGAAAATATGATGGAGTTTTGGAGGTTAGTGAAACTAAAACCCAGTGAGGTTTCTTTTTGACCAGTTATTCGAAGTATAGCCTTTTTATCAAATATGTTTCCATATTTTGACACGTCGATATCGTTATTTGTTTTTCAGTATTTATCAAAAACTGTGACTAAGAAAAAGTGCAACTACTGAACAGGTTTTTTATTAACTGCAGCGTATTTCGAACCAAATTTTCAAAAACACTTGACATTTGGCATAAAAAGTACTGTAAAGAATTCTACTAGTTTACTAGATACACTTGAATGAAATACATCCGGGCTCACAACTTTGCTAATAAGTTAGTTAGAGAATGTATAAAAATTGAAATATGTCAACGCAATTCTGAACCGACTGCCGAATATCTTAAGCCATTCTAAAACCTGGCAATCTGTTCCACAACAGGTCAGAACCTTTTATATGAACCTGTGGTTTACTCCTTGTGTATTAAGTGTATCTATAATTGTAAAAAAGCAAATCACAATTCATTTCCGCAGTTCAACGATGAAGCATTGAAGTATTTTATAATTTCAAAAAATCAACTGATACATTCAGTTTGTAAACTTTTATAAGAAACTGTTGTTTATTCCTTGCGTATTAAATTTATCTAAAATTGTAAAAAAGCAAATCACAATTCATTTTCGCAGTTCAACGATGAAGCATTTAAATCAAAATACTTTATAATTTCGAAAAGTCAACAGATACTTTCAGTTTGTAAACTTTTATATGAACCTGTTGTTTATTCCTTGCGTATTAAATTTATCTAAAATTGTAAAAAAGCAAATCACAATTCATTTTCGCAGTTCAACGATGAAGCATTTAAATCAAAATACTTTATAATTTCGAAAAGTCAACAGATACTTTCAGTTTGTAAACTTTTATATGAA
>JAQFXM010007492.1:0-11801 GCA_034693345.1 Entomobrya multifasciata
GAAAAACTTCAATTCTTCAGCTTTCAAATGGCATAAAAGTTAGAATTATACTTTCACTATTTCATGCCTAGATTTTAGGTTGAAATATTATCCTACATTAAAATTCATCCTGTATATGCATATCAATTAAGATCAGATCTAAACATTTAATTTTGTTGCTCATTTTATACCTGGAATATTTAAGCAAGAAGTAAAATTCAAGGTAACATAAACTAAACTAGATCACCGTTCAATGAAAGTATTGCAAATTTCAAAAGTCTAGTTGATTTAATTTTAGAAGGTATTTACTAGTCGTCTGTAATATATGGGCAAAATGCTTATCTTCGATATTTGAACTTCTTTTCATTGCATTTTTTCTTTTTTGATGGCGCCAAACTCTATCAATTTAACTTTCAGCTTGATAGTCACCACTGCCACACTGATTTACAAATAAGGTGCAAAAAATATTTCAATGGCCATCAATAATATACCAAGCTTTCGAAAGAAGCACATTGTAGATAAAATGAAAATATTGGGAAATATGTTATCTCTTGGAAAATTTCTTGCTTTCACTTTGTCTTTTTCTTAATTCAAAAAAGCAACGGTCCCGGCAGATCATGCATTTTATGAAGTAGAATCTACCAAATACTTTATAGTTTATATTTTAGCTTCTTTTTCTTTCATTTGATCCTAGTAGCTATATACATTAAATGGTTTTGAATTCAGTGACCAGTCATTGATAACGTTGATAACAAACTATGCAGAAATAGTTAAACATTGCGCATTAGTACAACAAAGGCCTTCAGTAAAGTGTAACAAATAAGAGTACTCATAAAAGCATTGATTTATTAGTTCATTAGTTGAAAAGCAAAACTCGGACAAAAATTGAGCGTTTCACTGAAAACTGACTAAAACCGGAAACTGCATTGCTAACATCTCAAGGTGCCCCAGTCATTTTTCAAAGGTTTATGACGATAATGTGCTGGGTTCTCCTTATAATTGCATAAAATATATCTTTGTCATCACTCATCACATTTTCTGCACAAAACATATCTACGCATCAGTGTATACTTTGCTGTCGGCAAATTCATCAAATCAAATTGATCCTTTAGCGACTGTCCCTCACCTCACCCCACTTTTCAAAGCATTCTGCTTGTGCGTGCTTGCATTACTACTTACTACTCAGTTATCACCAAAATCAAATCAAAGCGAACATCAATCAAAGGAGGAGTAAACAGCTCTATATTCAAAACAATTCATTCGTGATAAAAAGGGATAATAAAAATTTGAAATATATCGATACAGGGTGCAAGTAAAAATCATTGGGGGTTGTAATCGAAACAGCTACGTGGAATCGTCAACAGCAATGTCGTTGGCGTCAGAGTCATCGTTGCACTGCACATTTTTGTGATGACTTGGTGAGATTCGCATACTTTCGTTTTGTATGCATGGGTGTTCCTTATGTATTTACGCAGGCGCCTGTTCACTTTGCAATATGCAAAAAATGTGTAACATGGAATTCCATAGATAAGCACACACGTCTCGCTTAAAGCCAGAAGCAGAATTTTTAGTCACTTTTCCTTTGAAATGATTTTTGATTCCGCCGGCATCAGTCATCTTGTTAGTCGTCAGCCTCATGGTGCAAAAATAGTTGTAAAAGCCTCATTGCAAAAGTCAATTAAAATAGGTTTTTAAACTTGACGGCATAACAAGCAGTAGACACATGAAAAGAATGCAGGAAGCGCTATGAGTACGAGATTCATTATATTTACGAGTTTTTAACGTTTAATTTCATACAGATCAACTTACAACCTGTCCTCATTTCACTTTCTTTCGAACCGCCGAAAAGGATGAATGATGAAAAGAGGAAAGTGAGTGTGCCGATGAAACTCATTTGTAATTAAAGTGTTTTGAAATTAAAACTGCTTGGAGGCATGGATTTTGGTTGGCTAAACCAATGCTACTACCAATATATTGAGCAGACAGCCAGGAAATTAATTAATGATTTTATATGTAGAGTAGCTTGCTTGACCTGTCTTGTCCCCTGCCTATCAAGTAGCACATTTTTATGCAATGAGAGGTAAAACATAAAAACGGAATTCATAATTTTTATGTATCGGCAAGAATAATAGATAGGTATATCCTTTACAAAGGTGTTGATTTGACATTTGACACTTTGCCGACCCCATAAATCAAAGTTCGATCTCCCAATCGCAATCTCTGCTTGCGCTGAGTTATTTATGATCATTTAATTAAAAGTGAACTTAATTAAATGTGGTTGCCCAATTTTGCAGCACTGCCTTCCCATTGTTGTAAGTGAATTGGTACACTTCAAACAATCAATAGGAAAGTGCAAATTAATGCACAAATTATTACAGTGGAAAGTGAACAATAATTCATCTAGTTGGACAGGTGGTAATTTTAGTGGAATAGCAATAAATTTTAAATACAAATCAACAAAAGCGTTTAATGCAATAAAGTAAAATCACTGGTACTTTTAAAGGCTGGTATTTTATTTCTTTGTGCAATGTTTCACTCCAATTGCCCCAGGTACGTAATTCGCTGGATTAATCATCTTGATTATTCGACCAAATTAATGCTATTGCTAACAGAGCCTTTATACATAGCTCAAGAAACATCAGATACTTATAAACCCGGTTGCATTTAATGCATGTTTTTCTTACTGAATGCTTATAATTTGAAAGATTAATAAAACTGTTACGGTTTAATTTAGTTTTAAGTATTATATACGTAATTAAGTAAGTAAATGTACATAATACAAAAATATCTTTAAATAACTTAAAAATTAAAATTATTCTTACTCTTGCTCCTAGTTATATTTTGTATTTTATTAAACATGCAAATAAAAGTGTAAAGCAAAAAGTATTTACACCTTTAAAATCTGTACCTTATTAAAAGTAGTTCCACATCTAATCTAACAATACAATTTGTCTTTAGAAATCTCTACTCTCTACTTAAAAATTGTTGACATTTACATTCAATTAAGTTGTTTTATGTTTTTCAAGAATATACAACACGAATTCATGTTCGTGTAATTGCTTCAAGGTTCATCCAAATATAATTTGATACCTAACGCAATCTTAAACATATTTAAATTCTTCCATTTCTAAAAAGAAATGTCGGGAAGTCACTAAACAAACAAGGGCGACAGTTTTGTAAAATGGAGCAAAAAATTGGATTAACTCTGTAGGCTTTGTGAAGTTTTTCAAATAATAGCAGTAAGTAACCGTGTGTATAATGACGGCACGAACTTTGTCTATTTTAAAAAGAAAAATGTTACAAGTTCACTTATTTTGCTTGTCTGCCTGTCTTGTCGCTTGTTGTTATAAAATGTGTTTCAGGCTTTGTAACAATTTGTGCATGTAGCGACTTCTCAATTTATTTTCAAAACATCCCCTAATTGTTTACCGTGCCAAAATGGAGTGAAGTTTTGTATCTCGCTGCCGTGACATAATTGCTGAAGACTACACTTTAAGTAAACACATAAAAGAAATTCATTGATAATATCGTCATGAACCATCATTAAACAAAAAAAAAGAGTTTTGTTCGTGAACGGTAATGCACAGTACACAGCTATCAAGAAACACAAAAGCTCAGCATCATATTTTAGGTAATTGCTGTTAAATTTACAACTCAAATAAAAAACTGTCATGTTACTACACAAGTTACAAGTTTACAAGATAGCAGTGTGCATACTAATGTTAAAATTTAAAATACATGTTTCTTAAAGAGAAAGAACGGCTGTAATAGATCATCATCGTCAATGAGAATCGCTTATCAAGATAAGGTTAACGACATTTTGCAACAAAAAGAGAGAAGACAAGGCAGTAAGGGATTGGCTGGATGTTAGTTTTTGTGACAGCAGATCAAAATCTTTTTTGGTTAATATAATTTGATCTAAAAAATGTTGAGCTAAATATACTTTGTTTAAAATAATATTTTACAAAAAATCACTGAAATTATTTTGAGAATAAAAAATGGCTTGTTTGTATGATCTATCTTGAATGTCTACTCATTTCATGAGAAATACGCAACACAGTAACTGTGACAGATAGGAAGATGACCTTAAACCCATTTTTGGTTGACTGTTGAAATTGCATTTGGTTAAGTTAAGGTTGCAACTTATTCAATGCATTGTGTAAATTCATGTGACAACTTTGAAAATTTCAAAGGAAAACGTGCTCATTTTGACTCGAATTCTTGCTTGTATTGATTTTTCTCCAATGATGACAAATTAGTCCGTTCAAATCAAATATGTTAGATCATTCCAAAGACAGCATCGACATTTTTGAAATTTCGTGCAACGAAATCAGCAACGAATTGTCGGTGTGTCAATGATTTTTTAAAGTTTATATGTGTTTAAAAAGCTTGAAGGAATTTGATCTTGAAAAAGTAGTCAAGCATTATGCTTTAAAGCCTTTTTTCTTTCAATTACCAAAAGCAGCAGCGAATAAACAATGTGAATAATGCTCCTTGCCAATTTGATGTAATGAATGCTTTTTAAATTTGTGTGTTGGGAAGGATTATTAAAACCGTTGTACAATTAAAATTGATGTCAGAATTTTTATTACTTAATTGCAAGGCAGGTTTTAGTCAATCACATGTTTTACAGTGTCAAATTATTAAGTGAGTGCAATAAATTATATAAAACAAGCACAGAGAAAGGTAAACCCAAGTACATAAACGTATAATGAATGATATTAGTAGGTATACTAATATTATGTCCAGCAAGTGCGAACAAAAGTGCAACGAAAATGGTCCGCGATGATTTATGTAATAATTGTTGTGCAGTGATGATATTTGATATATGATTGGAGATTGCCATCAAAGTTTATGTCTTGAGAAGGGAATGAGACACATAATCCGTATATAAGGTGTAAGGGCGTTGTTCTTTATTCTCTAGCTTTCTTTGATCTCATTCGCTTATGTATGCGCATTCATGATGTTTTAAAGACAAATTTTAAAGTAGATTAATAAAGTATATTAAATTCGAATAAAAGATAAATGCTGTGGAATATTTTAAAGTTCAGTGCGTAATTAATTACAGAGAGGAAAGCCCAGATATTCTATTAAATTTAAAGCTCTTCGTTCTTCATGATGGGTTTGTACACAATAAAAGGGGCAGATTTGATGGTTGAGATGAGATTAAAGGTTTTGTTTTGGGTGAAGGTGGTGGTTGGTTTTGTGATCATCAATCATCTTTATCCTGCTTTTCCACAACCCTTAACCAAGCATTGATGTCATTAAATCACATTTGTATTATTATTTCAATGGATACAGTTTTAATGTAAATAATGACAGTTTTTCTAACAAATTGCAGTGATTTTAGGAATTTTAATAATGATTTGTGCTCATAAGTTGTAAATATTAACAAGTATGTCATCAACGTTTTTTGCAAGGACTGACTAGATTACTTAAAAAGTCAGTGAATAGTGAATGTCATGCCATAAACAATATTTTTACAAGGGTATACGTGTACCAGAAGAATTTTAAGTACATTAAAAACTTTTTAATTATAATTTTATTGTTATTGCTTTCTGGTAGTACATTATTTGATACAAAACTACATCCATTCAACTGCAAATTAGCAGAACAATCATAATCAGTGTATAATGATATGAGGAGATATGCAATAATCGTAAAAATGACAAAATATTGTGATCGCAAACAATCAAAGTTATTGTTGTTTCAAAATTGAGAAATTAACTGAACAACATATTTCAGCCAAACATATAATTTTGTAATTTCTTTCCTGATCATGTATACAATGCGGCAATTGGTAATTTGTCTTAAATTCATGGTTAGAATAACCTATTCCAGAGAACAAATGTAACGTAGTCATTTAAAATTTGCTTAGGACAAAATACTCGTTACACGTGCCAGTTAAGTGTGTTCCGATATGAGTAACCCGAATTAGAAATGGGCATTATGAGAAGATGAATACTGCAATTTACTTTGTTTGAGCAGAAATAGTCATTTGTGCAAACTATATTTGAAACCAGAACATGTGTAAAAACCATTACTAAACATAAGAAAAAAGGGAATGAAGACTAGGCACGCTCTAAATGATTTCTGCTTCCTGACTTGCTCATAGTTAAATATATTTTTAAAACTTTTGTACTGTCGATACTACCTTGGATGAATAATTTATCAGGCTTTTCTTTCTTGATTTTTTTTCCAATTGTCAATTCTGCTGAGCAATGATTGCTGATTAAAATAAGACTCATCCTATTTATTGGCGAATCGAAAGTTTTTTTTAGGCTGCAACGGCTGTAAGCAAAAGCATTTAAGTCAACTAGAAACGAGAGCACCTAATAGAATAATTTTCACACCTTCTTTGTCTCTTCAATTTCTTACTTTACACACCTGTGAATTTAAATATTCGATTATCTGCAAATGAAATATATTCGAAATCTTGTTTACCAAAAGAAATATTGAAACGGTAGCTATTAAACTGCAGCTGCATTGAAAGAACGTAATCAAAATATTTAAATCAGTACCTCAGTCTGTATAGATGATTATCTATACTAAGTTAGCAATTACTCAAAATGCTTTGGTTGATTTGAATCCCGATGTATCGTAGCGGACAAGAGTTAATTTTCCCTTTTAATCATGCGCTCCTCTTCATTACTCACAGTTTTATTCACAAATACAATATGCAGTGTAATGTTGATGAAATGAAAGGTGAAATGAGGGTCACGTCACGAGAATGCACTTCTCAGCAGCATCTTACTCCCGATTTTCTTCTGAACAAAACCACGCCCGAGTGAGTAGGGGATTTGTCAATGAATATATGAATACCAGTTCATGATTGATTCAAATGATTGATGAGTGTGATGATAAGAATATTGATTTCAATGATATTCAGATTTTAAACGAAAAACTGATTTGATACGCTTTTTAGTCGTTACAGTTTGTAATTGGTATACTTACTTACGGAAGAGATGAAATGCGGTTATTTTTAACACTATTTTATACACGTTGCATCTTCGTTTAATATGCATAGCATGTCAACATAAGTTTACATTCATATTAGTTTTGTTAAGAATTAAAAGAATGTTGTAAATTACAAATAAAAACAAATCCATAAAGTATTTAATTGTGGAGCTTTATTGCCAACTCTGTAGCATTCAGCTTTTTTGATTGCATGAAATCGATTACTTATATGCAGCATCTCGAGAAAGTCGAATTATTATTTTTAGACAAGCTTAGTTTTGATTGCACTTGGATTTTATTGCACTGCTTTAATGAGATCGATGACTTGGTCGTTATTCATGTTTGTCGAGTTTTCACTTTTTAGAGACATTTTATTTGCCATTAAATATAGATATTTTAATGGGTTAAACATTTAACGACAAAATGAAATGTCAAACGTTGAAAACTTACTGTGTGCATACATGCTTGAGTCAAGTGTGTGCCTCAAAGTAAAAACCCACAAGACGTTTTATAAACTAAATCCCAGTAATAGCATTGAAAAATCCTGAAAATAATCATTTGTGTATCTACCTACTATACAATTTAGTTTATTAGCTCTGGGTCATTTTAGGACTTCACTGCACACTTTGGATTATGAAGCACAAACCACTTAAAATTGACATTAGCCAAGTTGTGAACCAATAACACTCAAATTAACGTTTTTATGGCTAATTGACTTTCATTTCTAGGATTTCATTGTTCATGTACGTACGTCAAATGTTATCATCATTGTTTGTTTTTCTGCTATCGATCTATGAATGGGAATAACTTAATGGGTGACTTGACTTAGATCCTTTTTTGTTGCGGCTTGTAAAATAAATTGTCAATAAGCTTTCTACTTAAGGGCAACCTAATAAGTGCATTTTAATATCGAACGCGTCAAGTTGACCAATAAGAAAGTTAAACAATTGAATCGATGACCAAAAACGATGTCATTTTTCATATTGTAACCTAAAATGTTATCCTTTCTTACTTGATATAACATGATGATTCACCTTCCCACCATGTGCATTCCTATGAGTATAGCTGTTACATTGTTAATTCACTCAAGTACATAGGTAGATTCGTAATAATATGATCATTTTTCATGGTTTATGAAAAAGGACCAAGGAATTCTTTCAAGCCGCTGAACAAAACACAACAAAGCAATTTGCTCGTCATCCAAGCGTTTAAAGCGTACTTCTCCAAAACAGTAAATCATCACCTGATTAGCGGTGATTATCATTGTCCCCACTTCATTATTATAAAAATATACACGATGTTATGTGCGAATGTTGGGAGAGGTCCTTTGTCATCATTTTGCAACAAAAAAAGTTGTTCTTTTCGTTTTTACACGGCGAAAATTATTGTAAGGATGATGATGAGAGAGATGATTATATCAACAACTTCAAAAGTCAAAGTGTTATCTCACTTAAGCCAGTTTTGTTTACCCGCATCGCATCATCAATAATAGTATAGTGTAGCGTAAGCCTTTAAAAGGAAACTTAAGATGCAATAATAGTCATAATCAGAAGAAGAGAATTAGGATGACAATGATAATGCGTATGAAAACTTTAAAGCACCTTAAATTCCAAGAAAATACGCACCGTACAATATGCATTGGACAACAATGTAAAGTGCATTTGTTTCATTTGGATAAATATTTTAAATGAAGGGTCATAAATCAGGGTTATTATTTATTTTTATAAACTGGCTGAGACAAAGACAAGTGAAGTGTCGTGTAAAAACCCATGTACATATTTTTTATACAGCGTGATCACTGGTACATCGTTTTATTATCATGAATCATAATTCTCATTGAAGTACTTATAATTCTTATAAAAAAGAGGATTCTGAAGTGCATTTTTACATATACCTCCAATTTTAACAATATAATGTGTGTGGACAATTGCAATTTTCAATTGTGGTAATTGTTAAAGTTTTCATAACTAATTGGTCGTTTTGTTGTTGGACAATTGGATGGAACAACATAGCCAATAGCATATTTATGTAATGTAACATTCAACATTTCACTCTTCTTGAATTTATAATTATTACTTCACCATTGCAGCGTTAGATCATCTTCGCTAGTTAAAGAATGCCGCTAGAGAGGCAAGGAGAGATTAGTCAAGCTTGTTTTACAAAGTACAAGAATCCATTGGTCATGTCATGCCACAGCCAGCCACTTTTTAAATCGTTAAGTACACACTTACCTTCTCTCTGTGATTGTTTATATAAAACGAGCTATTAAGCAAGTAACCTGTTTTGTTAAACAGCATGATTAACGGATGCGAACGTCAGACATATAGTCACATGAAATTAATGAGTGATGATTGTAATGAAGTGTTTAATCCTTGTTTGTTGTTTGGACCTCCACAAAAATCTTGAGTATACACTTATCTAAGTCTATGACTTAACATCATTGTCCTACAATTTTGTAATCGTGATTTCCAATCAACTTTGTTCTGTCAAGTAAAGCATTTTGATTTTTCGAATGTCACCTGCTTACTGCTTAGTTTACACTAAAATATTTTTTGCGTAATAAATGAACTCATGCACATTCTATATCCTCTCTTAATTTTTAAAGATTAAATGCTAATCCGTCGGAGAAGGGAAACTTGAAATTTGACAAATGATGTGAGCGACACCCTTTTGATTGAAACTGTGCCCATGATTAAACTTTTTTCCATCATATTTTCTGTCATACAATTAGTAAAGCAGTTGGAGGATATATACATAGTTGTTGATAAGCTTTTTTGGAGTATGCACTCAACTTCATCGTTTAATGAAGGCGACAAGGAAAAATGGATGCATATCAGTGGTGCACAAATAAATGCACGTTATCATTTTAAATCATAACTCACAATACACTCCCAAACAAACTTATTAAAAAGGCATCACTTTACTTCCATCATCCTTCCATCCTGCATGCTGCAAGTAGAATTAAACTTTTTAGATCAAGGTCAGCATCCAAAAGACTTGTATGTTTATACTAAATGTAAGCATCAGTTATCAACTCAAGACAAGACCTTAATTACATTAATATAGCTTTGAGGAACTTGAAAATTCAACAAACATCAGAGAGGAACCAGCAACCAGCACTACTTATTATTCATCTACACCACCAGTATATGAAATATGTATTACATTGCGTACTTGCTTGCAGAAATTAAATATCAATTTTTTTAATCGGGAAAGGAAAACCTTTCTTAAAAAATGAACTAGCCTTGTCAATTTAAAATTGTGTACCAAGTACCATCACCCGCAGCACTACCACTACATTTACTAGTGGAATTTAAAGGTATGTCGCTTCACTTGACAGTGCTGTGGTATTTAGGTAACTGCTTGTTGTTGCTAAACTGATCCTCAGGTAATTATCTAATTATTAATCGGACGCAAAAATAATAACGAAAGAATAAGGGCGCAATCTTGAGCAAGTACAATATGTATTTCATTGTAAAACAGGCATGCACACAGCAACATCATCCTCGATAACAATATGCAGTCATGTGTCAGTATGCCTATGTTGACCAATAAAAATAAATAATGAGCAAGTTAAGCTGCAAGCCTAAATGATGTTTTTTTCATTTGGTGGTCATTTTAAAAGTTCAAGTCAATATTGCAATCTATTCTGAGAAAAAAATTCTAACGATTTGGATCGACAATGTGTGCATTGTACATTCTACAATTCTTTCTGGACATCATCGTTCATATTGCATTGTTAGTGACATAATAAGCTCAATAATGCGTGTAATTTTATGATGAATGTCTTTTTAAAAAGAGATGCAGCTAATTTGGGATTGTGGTGGTGATTTGGTTTAGATGGGTGCAGAGAGGGTGTTCAGTAATGGTTTCGTGGTTAATGTTCTCTCGAAGCTTGGAAGTACGTTATGTTTATGTACCTTTCAATGTCCTCATCATGTCATGTTACATGTCCACTTGTTGTGTATTTAAAAATAATACCTTACGTAACAGAATTACTAATAAGGAGCCCGTCCACCGGTTTACATTTAAAAAATAATCATTGCTCTAGTAAGCAAAATGCAGTGCGCTTGTTAAAAGTTAAATACATGACTTTGATATCCAAAAGACAAGATGCACAATATATTATGTGTGTTAAGTATACAAGCGGTGAATGCACACTACATCTTGACAAATGATCATCAAATTATTACCTCCTTAGCACAGCAGTGAGTATCAGCGGGGGTCGCGCACAGAATTAGTCTAAAAAAAGTTCACTCTGTTTTTATATTTAATCACGTTGTAAAGTGGCTACTTCTTAGGTTGGTTGGATTTAAAAAATTATAAATTGTAATTATTATATGAGCCTTTTACCTTGCTTTTTTTCTTGAGAAGACATATGCCTAAAATCCTAAGTAGATTGGTGGTAGTGCGCCGAGCAAAACATGATTTATTGCGGTTGCGGCTACTTTTTGTAATTTAAGCAGAAGAGAGATTAAACCAGACTAGCCTTTAAAGTTGTGAGTGAGTGAGAGAATTTTTAAAATACCTAATTTCCTTTTCATTCATAATGACTCTTATAACAATAAAAACAGGTGTATCCTTGTTGCAACTAACAATATAAATTATGTAATAGGCTTTTTTGTGTAATTTACGATGTGCACTAATACATATATACTTGCATGACCGACCTACGACAGTAGGTAGCCAAGTTTAGTTAATTGGGTTGTGAGAGAACAGGCGTAAAAATGCATTAGATGATGACAGGTTAAAAAAATGTACATTTTATACTATTTTATTAATGTCAACCGGCTTAAATGATTAATCACGACAATGGGAATTTTATAAAAAGTGATATGTCATTCGATAGTATTTGACATGCTGAT
>JAQFXM010007493.1:0-11799 GCA_034693345.1 Entomobrya multifasciata
GTGTCTTCACATGTCTCCACATTACATGTCATGCTTCATCTTCGTCTTTTCTTCATGTCTTGACATGACTTGTTTGATAATCATGGATTCGTAATTTAAAGAAACGGGTAAATTGTGACTGAACAATAAAGGACATTCTAAGCTTGCTTAGCATACTTTTTACCTTTCCGGGCATAAAACTGAATAATGTTCAGAAAATGTAGTACGCAGCGTATAGATATATTTTACTTGCAAATAAACCCAATTGTGAAGTCTAGACAAGACATACCCTGCAAAATTCTTTTACAATTCATATGTACGTACCTAAAATATTTCTTTCGTTTGAAATATATCTAATTCGATTTGAAATATACTTTTTTGCCATGTGCTTATACTACGCAACCACCCTTAAATTTTCTTGTGTGGGTGTTTTTACACTTATTTGTGGATAAGCAGACACCATTTTTGTTGTATTATCAGTTGCCCCTTACTTATTATGCGACAGCCCGATTCTCCTTTCACAAGGTAATGCCATATCACCTTTCACTATGAAGTAAAAAGGAAATTGTCTTTTTAGCATAAATGAATAGTCAACTGAGTATCCCGAATCCTGAAAAGTTGACGGCTGACAAGGGTCATAATCATTTTTCCCTTCTTTAAAGTTCATCATGGGTCGCTTATTCAGCAATGAAATGTAAATCAAATGAATATAAGCTGCCGGAATGCTGATTGACGACCGTGATGAAGATACATGATCCAACACATTCAAAACTCTGCTCGTAAATGTTTTTCTTACTCACATAAAAATGAATGACACATTTTTTTAACACTATTATGTTGCCAGAGATAAAATTAACGGTGGAATTACCTAGATATATCACCTTACTCTAGACGAGTTAAAAATGAGCCAGAATAAATTTATAGGAATCGTCATAATCATCGTAATCATCGTCACATTTTTACCTACCTGCTAGTAAGTGCGTGCAAAGTGAACATTCATGGCAATGGGGCAATTAGAATAGTGAATGTGTTGTGCACCCAGTGCACCGTGTTCTTGAAAGATGATCTTTTTGTGAAATGCATGTGTGCAAAACTTGTGGCACACGAGAGCTGTTTCATCTTCCCCGTAAATTGGTAGGGTATAAATGTTGTTTTATGTGTGGTAGGTAAGTGGCATGATGATGAAAGAATTGATGTGTGGAATCTTGTCGAGATCACTGAAAGTTTGTCAATAAACATGAATGACTGTTGTAGGTAAAATATATACTACACCGCACACGGTCCATGTTTTATATGAGAGCCTAACCTATGAAATGGATGAATGGTTGTTTTACACTCTATACATCAATTTGATGGATGACAAGAAAGCTATTTAGTATTCTGGCATTGTGCGCGAACGTGTGTTCATTCATATATCTTGTTTCATTTTTAAATGTTTTTTTTTTGTTAGGAACAACGAACAACGCAATTAAACGATTGATTTATATCAACAGGAATGAAATCATTTCTTGATGACTGAATACAATACAGTGATGTTGTATCTTGCATATGTGCATGTGGTCATGTGTAAAATGTCGGTAGTCTTTGGTAGCTGTGAAAATACTATCCAGCTTCTGGTTAAATGTGTGAATCACGAGCAGTATTTTCATCAGATTCCCATTAAATGTGTCAAAATATAATATACGATTTATCTAATAGAAATTCCAAGTTTCAACTGTAACTGTAGTGCAGTTATTTTCAGTTGCATTGCCTCATGTCATCGCATTACTCATAATATTTTGTATTAAAGAGAGTCATAAGGAATATTCAATTTAATAAGTATATGATTTAAAAAATGTAAGATGTGTTATGCATGCAGGATACATATCAAAAATAGTCCTAACGGTATTCTTTATGGTTATACAATTTATTTAATGCATTTTATGCGTGAAAATAGTAAGTATTTTAAAAGCAATGGACATTGTATCTATACCTATGTGAATATGAATATTGTTTTGAAATGTCACCTGTGAAAGTCATCTTAAGACGGGATACACAACATATTGCGGAAATGCACTTTTCCTTTTATGCCTATTAAAAACGAACTGATCTTCAAATTACAAGATCTTAAAGAAATATAACTTGTTTATGGCTATGCGTAGTGAATATGGAATGTACTAATATTTCCAGTTTAATAATACCTAAATAAAGTAAACAAGACTACTACATTTTAAAAATTACAGTTGTCAGTAAAGCTAATTACGTTGTAAATAATTGTTTCAATTAGGGAAATATTCCGTAGTCCCGGTAGTGTGGAAGTAAAGGTGTACGAACGTTGTTAGTCGATAATTTACTGTTACATTGTTGTGGTGGTCATTGCCACAAAATAAGTACTGGTTTACATGAGAATATATAAAGCATGATCATGGAGCTCCAACCGAGAAAACACATTAAAAAGGGGAAATGAAGTTTTATGACATTATTAGTTTAGCTTGGCTTACTAGTTGTTGTTGTCCTTTGTCACTGTGAAAACTGGCGGCGTCAACGAGCTATTCACAATATCAACTAAGATGTACCCAGGCCAGGTAATGGTAATGCCTATTATGTTTTGCATTGTTTTACACGCCATGGGTTGCAGACAAGTGCCCATTATCATAACACTATATTATGTGGTTTTTACTCCATGAAGACAGCTTATTTACCTATGCTCAGCTTTATAATTAACTCTGCTGCGTCTGCGGATGTACAACTATATAAGTTATCTAAACGTGTTTGCATCTCTCGTAAAAAAGGGAATTATATGAAAAATACATATAGACAGATTGGCAGATAGAAAGGGCACCACCAAAAAGAACGGGAATAGTGTCACATCATCATCGTCACAATGAAAAGTTTTCATTTCAAACATTTCCCCCCGTTCTATCAACAGCGGTGTGCACCCATAAATTACTATCACTAGTTTTTTCCTCAGGAACTTTTACTGATACCATTTCAGATTCAGATTCTATAGTGGGCAATGACGATAAAGATAACCACAAAAGAATCCCCGTCTGTGTACAATGCAATGTAAAAAAAAATATAACATGCTGAGGCTATTAATGTACTACAAAGCAACATGAAACAATGCAATTCAAATCAGAGAAAAAATAGAGCTCTTCTAGTACTCAACTCGACATGTTCCTGATTTTTTTCATGATGAGTTTGTAGTATGCTGTCAAAGTGTACAATTCATTGACTAGTTACTAGGTTTTATTGCATTGATTTCTTGCATGTGTGTGACATAAATAGATACATACATCATCATACATTCATCATTGCCTTTATTTTATTATTGTTGACCTGACTCCTCAGGTAGAGAGGAGTTGCTAAAAAATACTATTCTATTATCATAATTTATTAAGATACGGGCACCTATATTTTTTTAGCTTGTTTATATGACCGTGGGAGCGAAAATTAATAGAAAGAAGAAGAGGGCTTGTCTATTTTTATTGTTATTGACAAAAGTAAAAGAGGCCTTCTAGAATACTTCATACATTGTACAGCAGAGAGATATACAAATGGCACTTGTTCTCTTGTCTCGCTCCGCTAACGAAGTATCATCAAGATGCATCTCATCGTTTGCAAAAAATGCCGTGAGTAGGCAATTGTTATCGTTAGTTTGAAAGCAATAAATACTAGATATGTATGCATATTACACTGATTTTTAAGTATTTTAAGTATAAACTTTTTTAGCAATGGTGTTAGAAGTGGAATAAGTTGGTTTTCCTTACAATTACGATTTCTCAAATAAAATGTTTTGATGTATTGGCATCAACGAGCTTTTCCCTTTTACCTATTTCATATATGTCATAGTCATGCTTACACACTTGGGAGAAACAATGGTAGAAAAGAATGGACATAAGATCGGGGAATCTTTTTATTTAGGTGCCTATATAAGTAAGTATGTATGCAAGTTATTTTGTACTTTGTCCGCATTCAGTTCAGAAGACAATAATACAAACAAGTAGCCTTTCTGCTTGCTACATGCCGACATTCAAGTGATTCCTTTGACGAGCACTGTAAGCAGCTAAAGAGTTTTATTTAAAGTGGCACTTCTTCTTGCTTGGTTGCAATTTTCTGAAATGAAGATGATGATGGCGTGTAATACTGAAGTAGCCTGGTTCAAGGAGAGCAGATAATATAACACAACAAACAATTAATTTTTGAAATACCGTGAAAAGTGTTTGATGAGAATGAAAGAGTAAAGTAGATCTCCGTTGGATTAGTGTCTGCTGCTGTGATTTTTCATAGGTCGCTCTGAAAAACTACACGATAAGATTAAAGAAGGTTGAACGAGAAAGAAAATCTCTCATACTGTTTCTTTTTTGGCCTTGCGAACAACCGCAGACTATTGACATGATAGAAAATATATAGGTACATATATTAATACGCACAGTTTGGCAAGCTCTTTAACTCCCTTTTTGCGCTGTGTGAGGGCTTGCATTTCATTTTGCATCCAAAATTAACATCTTCGCTTTCTTTAAGATGAGATTCAGATTCAAAACGATAACATAAATGTTAAACGGTGAAAAGGACATTAGTTGGTTTATGACGCAGTCGCCCTGTATTTTGTAATTATGATAGCTGTTACATTGTCTAGCCCTACTGAAGAAGGAGCACTTACTTAAGAAATAAGTAAGTGAGCCCGTTTGACACGAATGCGTAACTAAAAAGCGGCACAGTAAGACAAGTGTACCTTGGCATTTATTATACCGCTGCGCTAATAAAACCGTAATCCCTGGGTAATAGGTTGAGCGAGGAAAGTGTATTGTTTAGTTATTGTTAACTTTATTTTAACTTTCCCATTCGTCATGTTTTGATTAATGTTTAGTGGTTTAGTAGTCGTTTTGTACGAATCCATTTTTGACTTTCGTTGTTTCAACTCAACATATACTGCTTTGCTATTCATGGAGTTTGTAAAACAAGTTGAACACATGTACATGCAATTTTTTATGCATGTAAATTTTTCATATTGGTCGCTAGGGGAAGTGAACGGCATTTTTTGTACGTACTACCCAACCCAACTGATTATTAAACAGCGGTTTTACTGCCCACTACTTACTGTCCTTCCTCCTGACAAGGATAATTTTAGGTTTGGTTGAATAAAGGGCGAGTGAATCCAACCTTAATGTAAGTGAGTTAGACACTTAAGCGTGTATTCAAAACAAAAAAAAAAGATGTTAGTATTGCAGTACATCAAATTTTATGCAAATGAACAAGTTCATGCAACACTTTCCTCGTGATGATCTCACACAACATAAATGTTAGAAGGGGTTGAACATAAAAATCATGCTTTAATTAGAGGCGGGTGTACTTAATGCAGCTCAAATTAAGACCATTCCAGAAACGGGAATCGTATCGAATTTGAGATGCATTAATGTTTATACGTTTATTACGTAAAGTTGTATCTTTAATATACAGAATTCGTGGAAAAGGCAGTTCATCAGAAACAGTTTTTTTTTGCTAATACTGATTTGCGGTTGCAAGTATTATAACGGTTCATTTGACTTTTACAAAAAAATCAATGTGATCTATGATCATGCTATCTACTAATGTCGGGTGACCACCAAAGAAAAAAGACAAATTACTGTAATAAATTACAAAGAAATGTACATTTAAAGAAATAAGTTCCTAAGAATATATCAGTGTTCAGATCGATTCCGCTTTCCATATAACTTCAAAGTGTTGAAAATTATACCTTAGTCAAAGCTTTAATTGGTACTTGGAGAACTTTACCTGGAAAAGATCTTAAATCACAAAATATTAAATAGAAAATTACGCAAGTTCATAGTATTACGGTTTGTTGTTATTACATTCGCGTACAAAATATACTTTTTCGTAATGAAAGCAAATTTAAAGTAAATTTTCTTGATCCTTCCTCTTTTCTTTTTCGTTTTCCTTCATGTGAACGAAAACAATTTTTTGTGCCATTTAGTCCTCACCTCATCCAGGTGACTGGTCGGATGCGATTGCAATCTTATAGAAATCACACAAGATTAAAATGATGATTCTTCATCATGATTAATTTCATGTGTGTAATGTTTTTGCGAGTAATGATATATTTGATGCCCGAAACGGTATTAAGTTCCTCCTCGTTACAAGCGTAATCATTAGAGTAGTTGTAAGTACCTACTTGCTATGTGCTTCAATTACTGCTATCAAATACAATGTGTCTTTCTCTCTCATTGCAATAATATGTAATGTAAATTGCACCAGCATGTTTCTTGGATTCCCGTCAACATCCACCAGTCAAATTGTTTTCAAATGCAGAAAACATGAACATGATGAAATATGATATGATACACATTACAAAAGGAACTTGGAAAATACACGAATTTTTAATAAGATATGATGATGATGATAATGGCACCATACCTTACGTTTTGATTTTACCTTCGTATTTTTTATACTTTTGTCTGTAGATCGGAATAATTTTTGGTACCACTTTTTCCTTTGCAGGAGCCCAACATTCATGGTAGTTCTCGTTCTTAATAGTAATAACAGTAATAATAGGAAGTAAATTATATATCCGATCCCTTTATAGTTATCATCACGTTGAACGCTGCATATATATTCGGACATTTTATGTGTGTATTCAAAACATACTGCTTATACGCGGTGATTTCTTCGGGGTCTATTATACTTTTATTTGCAACGTTTGTTGAAAGACGAGCTCTTTTCAATACACACATATCCTTTTCTGGCTTAATCAAAATTATAACCATTTTTTTGCTTTTTGGTTACGTCTGGACTTTTTCGTTTACGGTTCTTCTTCTATTATGTGGGAACTGTTACACATTCAACGTCATATCAAATGTATGTGTGCATGTGCTACTGCATTGATAATCATTATCATCATCTCTTCATGCAGTGCAATGTAACTGTTTCGTTTTTGGTAATCTAATTGTGTTCAAAAGATGAAAACTGCGTAGTGCAATAATACGACATTCATTTAGATTGTTTGGAATTCCTGTTTGGCAGTGCACCAGAAAATGGAGTAAATTGCATAATACTAACTTGTTATTTGTGTATTGAGCATATTTACTAGAGTACAGGTCGTCTGCTTCCTTGTGAGATATATATTATCCCTGTTTAACCATTTTGAGATTGTTTGTTCATAATTGTTGAAGAAAAAAATGCGTCATCATTTTGAAGCTAATGCGGGTATTCTTATTACAGTTGCGCCATTTATGGCACTGCACTGTCGGATATACTAGAAAAGTTATTTTTAAGTTGATACGCTATTAATGTTGCTGTCTGTTGATAATAACTGAGAAAAATACTTTTATGTACATTTGCCTGAACATGTGCAGTGGGAGGTAGGTAAACATTTAAATAAAATAACCTGTCATTAAAGAATTTTTTGCGCAAAATGTGTGGGATTTTCAGCATAATGACCATATTATCTTGGGTATGACAAGTTGTATAACATTTTGAACTTTTGGGAAATGTTACTGTTTTTCTGCATGGATGAGTAGATAAAAATTGTAACATGCTAACTAACTACCTTCACAGTAAAAATTAGCAGGAATTTGGTTTAGTCTGTCATTGACAAATTTGAAATGGATGCTCGTGGGAGTAGTGCCCCAACTTTGTGCAATTATCCGTTTTAAAAGCTCCACCACCATCATCATTATTATCGCCATACTGAAAATAATAAGGTATATATTACGGGACATAGTTGTAGTCTTTCAATTCCGGAGTATTTTGCTCACTTTTTTATGTTTTGTCCCATTGAAAAAGTAAGGTACCGGTGTTAGTGGATCAAACAAAGCAGTCTAATAATAAAATACCACCCCTTCACAACATTGTTGAAAAAAGGAAATAGTACCTACATATTTTACTCGATACATAAAAAAGTATAATATGAAGAAAATCTATGTAAGGAGAAGTTTGCACTTCTATATTTGTATTGTTGCACCACATTGTTACATATAATGGAAATCACCAGCGTATTTCCACCGCCGTCGCCGCCACCACCAATACCGAACATGAACCAATAAACCCACCATTATGAGTTTACATGGTGGTTGCTCCAAAATGCAATAATAAAGTAACAAAAATGTTTATTTTTTTGTCTGTATGATAATTTGTGTGTACTTAGTGATATAGCTGTAGTTTGATCCATTTGTTTAGTTCAGGCAGGCAGGCGCATAGATAGACAGGCGGATGACCTTGTCGGAGTTGGTAAAAATGTTTTGTATGTGTGAGTACATCATATTCAAAATTTTGAAATACGCAAGGCGTTCTCAGAGTCAAGTCTGCTGTTTGATGGTGATGAGCGATGCGATGATGCACTCCTTAAAAATGTTATGTTTTTTTCTATATCTCCTTTTTATCGATGCTGTTGAAGATTGGGATAAGGGAGGAGTAGGGAATATTTAGGTTGCTGGTAACAAAAAAAAGTTTGTTCAAATGTTTGACGATAATAATAGTGCACACACACATCGATATATAATGTTAAATATGATGGGAGATGACTGTATAATAATAAGTGTACTCTGTATACTTTGTTGTTTCATGTTCCTTATAGTTTCTTCTCAACTTGTGCGGAAAGTAACAGTTAGAATATATATAGCTACTTAAATGATAAATGGAAAACCTCTTACGTGTGATTTTATTGCATTTTGAAACTACTTACTCCCGTGGTGGCATGGTTGGTCGGTGGTAATAATGGCACAAAAAAATTGTTGCACACAGAGAGAGATTTCCTACAAGTCCTTTTAGTAATAGTCAGTTTTGCTTTATAAGTATACATTTTACTTTACTGCTTAATACTAAAAATGCTATATATGTACAATACTCTTTGATACCCTATATGCATTCATTGTTGGTGTTGTTGATATGCTTCCTTTTTACTGACTTCTGTGGGAACCGCGAGCAGGATCACTCACGAGTAATAATGATTGACTAAAAAGATTTGCTCCCATCTCAATTGAACTTTGTGTAACTTTGTAAGGGAAAAAATACTGTACTCTTTTCTCCTCTTTCTTGTGTGTAGACACAATGCATAATATATATTGAAAGATGATCATCATCATGATGGCGATGCGATGAATGCTTGAATTCTTTATTAAACCAATAAGCATCTTATGCTTTTTTAAAGTTTTTACTCTGCTTTTACGTAAAATAGCATTCTCCCATCCACCCTTCGTGGCGTCATGATATGATTCAGCTATCTTTTTTTCTTAAGTGTATTCCGATCAAGTTCATCACATCAGAAGCTATTTGAAAAAAGCTTTTGTGTAGATTTTTGAATAGATAGGGAAAAACGTAGAGAAGCAAAAAAAACGACAGACTTCAAAAAGCATTTCAAGTAGATAATGTGAGGTGTACATTATTATTAAATTCACAAATATATTTCACAATCAGTTGTTATATCATGAGTTGGCGGATTTTTTATAGAAAAAATAAAATGTATTGGGAACTCTGACTGGTTATAGTTCATACTAAAATATCACCCTTTAAGTACACTATATGTACATTAAATTTAAATTGAATCTATATATTATATATTCATTGCTACTTATCTATTTCTTGGGTAGGCAGGCACACGCATTATTGCACTGTTTTTTTAAAAACCGATTTGAATTGAATCGAGTTGTTGAAAAAAACACCACACACATAAAATAAAAAATAAGTGTATAAAAGATCGACAATAACTGGATCTAATAACGCGAAAGGAAAAAAAGACAGAAGGAATTATAACTAGATATCAAATACTAGTCAACGCATTTATTTTATAGGATCACCACATCATCATCATTTTGTATATTTGGGAGAACTAGTAGGCATAAAAAATTGACAACTAGTTTAGTTGTGTAAAACTTATATATGTATTCTAAAATAAAATATCATATATTATTATATCATCTTATAATCTTCTTTTACATTGTATAAGAACTTAAAATGACGATAACAAGTGTATACATAATTGGAACATATTTCAAAGAAACCATTCGAAGTCTACTTTTCCGTTACGTCAAACTCATTCATAATAATATTTAATGATAATCGTTATTGGTCAACAAGCAGGAAACGAATGCTCAATCCCATATTTTAGTTCAAGAGTATCTGCATTATAATTTCCAAGTATGATAAAAAATTGTATATGCAATTGCATAAGCGTATAATGTATGTATGTATATTAATGCCACACTAATATAAATATGGGGCGAAGGTGAGACGGCTAACGATATATCTTAATCATGTATTTTGTTTCATGCGCCCTGTGACCACTACCCTGCCTGACTTAAGTTTAAAATTCACATACTAAAATCGCAGCGATGCGATAACCGGACAAGAAAAAGTTTCTTGTGGTGAATGTCATTAGTCATTACCGAATTCACTTCAACATTGCTTATGTAATTCATAATGACTCAGATAATACATTGGTTCTAAATCGCTCTCATTTCGTGAAAGAACAGTGAAGAATGGCGGCGTGTTGAACAGAGTTGAGTTTACGCACGATGTGGATGTGGAGTATTACAAATCAGTTTGGTCCTTTAATTTTTCATCCTTTGTTAAATTTCACCCAGATAAATTATGATTTATTACATGTTTACCACTAGTCATCCGCAGTATTTGTTTGTCTTCTAAGTTACAATTTCGGTTGGTGTACAATAACAGGGCAATAAGGCTGCTTTTGAGAAAAAGCTTTCCTCATTAGTCCAAACAAGTTGAACGGGTAGAAAGAGGAGACCGCTCCAAATGAGCGAATAAGTTAAAAGGGTGCAGTCATTCCTCCTGTTTCACACGTTGCCTCTTAAATTATGTGATCTTCCTGATCAGGGATCATGTTCATGCTCGAATAATTGCGTGAACTTTAATTGAATGCTTTCCCTAATGTTTTGCTCACAGAGTTTAGATTTTTTACAACTTACAAAACGGTTATAATGATTTTGTTTACTTTAGCCTTGTCTATAAGTATACGTTTTTAAAGAAAACAATTATGAAATGAGCTGATTTTAGTTAAGGTATTTGCTTTTGCTGCTATTTTCTTTCATTCCTGCAAAAAATCTTGTTTACTCAAGATGCACCGCCACAATAACCGAAAAATCCATTATCATAAAATATGGTCCACTTAAGCTTGTTGATCTTTATTAGTTCAACATCATGATCATCATTGTTCTGATGTCGATTTATACAGATTGTGATGCGATGATGACTCTTGTAAAAACGTGTTCATCATTTACTCAAATGGTATCATACTTAAGTCCCCGAATATTTCAAGTTTTTTTGTGCAAATGCTTCCTACACTCGAGTCCATTTAACATGAAGGCCTGGCTGACCCATTAATACAAAATCGGACAAAAAGTGGTGAAACAATTTGATAAAATAATGACGATGATAATAGCCTGTGATGATGATTATGGCAGTAACACGTTTAGTTTTTTACATGTCTACATAAAAGGTTACATTACATTACATCACAGCATTGTCTATTTCTCCTTGTCTGTCTATATTTTTGTTGATTATGTTTTATAACGTGCAAAGATCCCATTTCGTAAAATTTCCGGTGGTGTGTTGGTAGTAGTGGGAATAAGTAATAAAATTACCATGCAGTTGCCATTGTATTGGCAGTCGCGGTTTACAAAATAAGGTCGGTATACCTAACAGTTGGTTTTAAAACTGACTAGCGAGTCAAGATAAGTTTCAAATTGATTTTTGACTCGAGATCAAGTATCAAATGGCATACACAATGTTTTTTACGAGCTCGGATCGCTCAATCCGAGATTATGATTTTTGAGCTCAGGTGATTTTATCTGCTGACGATTTCATTTCTACATCTTCAAAAATTAC
>JAQFXM010007494.1:0-11798 GCA_034693345.1 Entomobrya multifasciata
CAGACAGACAGACAGACAGACAGACAAACAAACTAAAATTATAACTACGATGAATCGCTTCATCTTCGTAATAATATGTAGTTTATGATGATGATGATCATGATGACTATGACTTTGAGAAGGATGATGTGATGACTAAACGCTAACTATAGTATATGGAATAAGGATATAGGTATATGTACTATATTTTTTTCCTTTGTGTTATTCTCTGCATTTTATCATAATCTTGATGCAATGCACATATGTATACCTATAAAATAGAAGCACTACTGCGTACTGGAGCTCTGGAAAACAGGAAAATACTTAAAGAACTGATAAGATTTTTATTTATGTAAGATTTTTTAAATTTTTCATGAGGACAAAGGATACTTAAATATAATCTTGCTGGACATTTTACATGAATACCCAAATCTCTTTCCATCTTTTCATTTGCGAAACTACAAAGTACCTTTAGATGGCTTTCCTTTTCCTCATCATTATCATTTGAATTTTGGTTTTTTAAGCAACAACCACTAAAAAAGTTGCATTAATAGAAGTAGGCATTTCGCTGAAAAATCTACCATCAAAGCAACCTTTTTTACACATTTCTCGTTCCATAATAATAACTTGTCCTTTGCTGCTCTTCTACCACCGCCAGTCAACAAGTAATGGATATTACGTGGTTTCTGTGTGTGGATGTGTGAGTAGTGTGTGGTGACTGCAATGCATTATGCATAGTTTTTTCCTCCATAATAATAGTTATGTAGGCATGTAATATAGACGTAATTCAAGTATGATTTTGCAAGAGTATTATATATTTTCATACATTTAATAACACTCTCCCTGGCTTGCTGGCTCTCCGTCTCGGTCGGTTCTCAGTTCTCTCATCTAAAAAACTCAGCTTAGCTACCTACCTACATTATTGGAATTGGCATAGTGCAATAAGTGAAATGACGATGATGGTACACTCACACACTAACGTACCTACTTATGTGCATTCAAACATTCAAAAAACACACACAGGCATGCATATGTATGGAACGCGATTTTGTTGGATGATAATAAAAAAAATGTACAAGGCGAAACCTCGAGAGCAGTCAGTCGAAAAGAGCGAAAACTCCATATATACCTACCTATCTCTCTCAACAGAAACACATGGACATATAGGCACCACCAGTCACACATGTACATATGCATTTTACATACAAAAGACATTGCTTTTGCAATAATGGAAAATGGCGATGATGGCTTGGCTTTCCTTCTACTACAGTGCCAGTGCTAAACGCCAAGCCAATATGCTGCTGAACTTGTCTTATGTTCAGTATGGTTTTAGTTTGTTTTTTAGTTTATGACAGCAAAAAAGAAAAATAGGCAATACATTTATTTAAGTAGTCGTAACGTAACGTAATGTAACGTAACGCCACCATCACTACTTCTTACAAAGCTTGCTCTGCTTTTTTCGCTGATGCTCTCTGCTGACATTAAGTAAACGAGCGTGCGTCTCTTTTTCCATCATAAAAATCCGATTCCATTCCATTTTGTGCATAGTACTCCAAGATTTTTTATAGGTATATAGACAACTTCTCCAACTTCCATTGCCACTTTTACTACGGCCATTCTTGAATTTGAGTACGTATACCTAGGTATATCCATAAAATCGTAAGCCATTAAGCACACATCTCGTCGTCATCATCAGTACACAACACACACTCTCTTTCGTCTTTATATTGCATTTCAATGTACACACATCAGCGAACCCAAGAGATTTGAATTGCTTTTTATCATGCTGCTCTACTGTTCCTTGAAAAAAATTACTGCTATATTGCACATTCATACATAATACTATTTTTTTGATGATATGATGCACGTAATGCACGTACTAAACATGCATGTATACATAAACGTACTCCACAAAAACAGTCTAGTCTACAGAATATTCAAACAACTTGACTCTTTTCACGTTCTCCATGAGAGAGCATAATTTTTTTTCTCAAAAACACTTTTTATAACTCTGCTGCGTACTTTTTATCCAACATATTGGCGCAAGTTGTTGTTTTCTACCATATTGCAGTAATAACATAAGCTTTATTGCATACACACTGCAAATTGTTATTTTCATGATTATTATGCTTTTTTAAACTTATCTTTGTACATATTCTAGTTGTTTCTTCGACACCGACACCGACATTGCTTTCAATGCTGTTGGGCTGCGTGTAGGAGTAGTCGTTATGATAGCCTTTTTATTATTTTTTTTTTCTCTCTCAAAGAGTGTAATCTAAAACTGTGTTGTTTTTGTGTTTATTTAGGTATATACGTTATGCAACCCAAAACATTTTTGCATGGGTGGAACCCTGTAGAGAAAAGGGTTTAGGCTCTATTAATTATGCATAATGTTTTCTTGTGTGTGTGACAACGACGGGAAACCTGGTAGAAACACACGTACAATTATAATAACAGCAGTAATATGGAACGGGTGTGCAAAATAATTACTGAACTACACATACCGTCACGCTTATTAAAACCTATCCAATATTTTATTTCACATGTAAATGTTATAGACATGCTGAGCTTTTATATGTATGTGTATATTTATAATACTTTGTTTTTATTGTAGTAGCATAGTAAGGACTTCTCTTCTCACAAGTGGTGAATTCCAGGAGATTACATCGAGAAAAGCTATAAGCTCCTACTTGTGAATGTAAACACACACATAAACGTAATACCTATATAAGCCAATGTGCGTACCTTTCTTTTTCTCTTTTTACTACGCTAGCTTAGTTGTTCATTGCAGTGAAAAGGGGAATTAACGATAAGGGATAAAATGCATGTGGTAATGGTATTCCATTGATACTCACTTTTTTAGCTTGCTGGCCTCGTACTAAAAAAAGTTGTTTGGCTGGAAGAGATGTGTTGTGGTTTTGGTTAAAACACCTAACGGCAATGGCTTACACAAAATGTAGATATGGACTGACTGGTTTGCTCTTGATTTGATATTCAATATTGCCCTATATACTTTAATATATCGCCTCTCATCATCCCGCATCGCCATCGCCAGTAAACAACAAAACATGTCAGTTTTTCTGATTTGATGAGATTACCTTGTGCACAAAAATATATGAAAGCAAGTACTATTTGCAGACTGACTGTACCAACATAACAGCAGACATGTCTAGCATTAAACGCTTTTTAACCCAATAAAAGTGTATCGGCCCATCTAAAAACTACCTAAGTACATTAATATGCATGTCTTCCACTTTCATGGACACAAAAATTGCAACATATTTTTTTATGTAAGTAGGTATCTTGTTATTTCTGCACAGGTGGCGCTGTGCTGCTCTGGTCAAAAAATTATCGATGATTTTCAGCAATTTTCTTATTTTGGTAGTAATAATGCCAATGCCTTGTCTCATATTGGTTATTGGTGTGGCTTCCAATCTCCTGATCATTAAACTACATAATATTTGTATAAAACCCAGTCTATTGGAAAGGGTAACGTAACGTAACACAATCAAATAATATTTGTCACGTTCGTTAATACCACTTAACTTACCTCATGTCATATAACATGACATGACGTATTTACAAAAGGTACGGCACTGCATTCAATTTTGTTTTCATAACTCATCGTTCTGATGTGGTGGCGGTGGCAGTGGCGAGTTTGCCCTAAAAATAAAAGCGTCGCAGTTCACGTTACAAAACGCAACGCAACAAGCTGTTCTTCTTTTTGTGAAGAAATAAAACGCATAATACATAAGTATATATGCATTCACCTATATAACTACTTAGCACACTACTACCTACATTTTTTATATATAGAAACTTCACCTATTTCCCAATTCCTCCAGCAGAGTTATAATGGCAATATAACTAGTGCCTCCCATTAAAAATTCATAACCTTCGTGTAATGGAGCACGAAGGAAAAAATACAGAATATTTAGATAGGTTTGTGAACATAATCATATCATTCTTATTAAATAGTACAGGCCATTACGATAGGCACATAAATGTACACCTTTGTACTTATTGAGTTTTTTCTTCTATATGCTCTGTACTCTGTACAATGTGCACAGTTTGCAAATATGCATGGAAAAGTTCAACATTCATTTTTTTATATTATAAGAAAAAATATACCTAACCTATTAAAAGCTGGACTATATAAATTTTAATATAACACATATTTATTTTCTCAAAGAGTTGTAAATTCCAAAAAATATATATACGATAGGACATGCATGCGCATAATCTATAGGTACGTAATGTTATGACATTGATGGGGATGCGAAAATGCATGAAAAGAACGTTTTATGTGCATGCAAGTAACCATGTTTGTGTGTGTTTGTGAGAGAAGTAAAGGAAAAAGAATTTTTAAGCAGTGCTGTTTGTGTGTGTATAAAAAATTACTACACAACACAAAACAGCAACACAATTAATTTATCGCTCTTTTGACTGGAAATTT
This sequence comes from Entomobrya multifasciata, assembly GCA_034693345.1. NCBI lineage: Eukaryota > Metazoa > Arthropoda > Collembola > Entomobryomorpha > Entomobryidae > Entomobrya > Entomobrya multifasciata. The sequence goes on from JAQFXM010007494.1 coordinate 4,436, forward strand.
TTGTATAGGCATAGCAAAGAAGAGAAAAAATGTATTAAAAAACGTGCACAAGAATCTATTCATTTTCTTGTAGAGAAAAAGCATGCATGCATTTGAGTAGGTACCTAAAACAGTCTAGCAACTAAAATGTGTGTATTCTTGTGTAAAGGAAGACGACGGCGTGTTATAATGCATGCATGCTTTTTGCCTGTGATGTTTACGATGATATGAACCAGAGATAAAAAAGAGAAAAAAATATAAAGCATAAAACACCACCCGCCACCACCACTTTTTTTGCATGCATCACCTTTTATGCTTATATAAATATGGAGCTTTTTTGTGATATAGCTGATTTTTATGCTTATAAATCTACATCATGGAGAAACCATGCACTTTTACTTGTTATCTGAGAAAAACAAAATATATAGGTATACAATCTTGTATTTTAGGCATATAATTTTGTCTCAAAAAAGCATCGCAGTAATAATCTATAATTGGCTTTTCAGTTTGCAGATAGATAGGCATGTATTATGAATATGTATACTATTGCCCCTTGTTTTCGTTCAAGGAGAAGAGTTAAATTGAGAAGATATGCACAAGCAAAATATTAATGTAGATGGATGTATATACACTTATCATTATGACATGCAAATGCCAGCGAGAATGAACCGCGAGCAAAAAATGTTGTTTTAGCAGCGGTGGTGGAAGTAGTGCTATTTCGCAGTTTAGAATGCATATTTCATTAATTTCCCGTGCTACATATATGTGCATAATATAAAACTACTTGGTATAGTCGCAGTATCCAACTTGATGTCTTACATATGTAAATTATAGATATATATAGAACTCCGAGAAAAAATATATTGGTTGGAATGGAGTGGATATATAGTGGTCTAATACTAATACATTATTTAAGATATATCAAAAGTATCTTTTTATCTTCTATATACATCTCTGTGGAGTGAATAATGCAACGTGTATTCAATAGACATATTGTAAATGCTCTACTAATACCTTTATAAACAAAAGAACCTATATGGCAAATATACATAGATAGTTTAATGTGTGTGAAATGAGAAGGAAAAATGTCTCTACATTAAATAGGTGGGTCTGCACTTTTCCATTTCCATAATATCTTATGACGGTGGTAGGTGGCTTAAGTGGTGACGACGACGACGACGACCTGACTGACTCATATATGCATTTTACCGTGATCGCGGCAATGGCAAGGCAATAATGGCGATAAACGCTTAGCATAATTCACATATACACAAAAGAAGAATATGGATATCAAGAAAGGAAATGTATGTCAAGTCAAGTAAACTATAGAGAAACTTTTCATGTGTGCGTGCATGCACAATTTAAAATTTTCTCAGTGATTCCATTCCCTCTTGTTCATTTCTCGTCTAGTCTCTCTCTCTCTTTCCATATTTCTCTTTTCCAAGAGACTCGCGTTTTTTTATCCTTTGCTCTTCATGCCATCATGCATGCATGCATGCACAACTTTTTGAAAAACAGTTGAGTTTTTTTGAGCATGCAACTTCTCGCTAAAAGGCTTAGTTGAAAAAAATGCGGATGATGATGACGATCATCATGCGGATATATACTGCTGAGTTAATAATATAGAAGTGTGTGTGATATGCAATATGTTACATAAGTAGTTTGAGTAGGAAAAGGCACCCATAAAAACAGCAACATACTGCCGGGTCGGGTTTTTGAGTATAGTCATTCTTTTTCCTGGTATTATTGCATTATACTTGCCGATTTTATGGGTATATGCGTATAACTTTCGTGTTTGTTTCTTGTCGTCGTAATGCGATTTTTTTTGTCTGCATGCTTTTTTATTTCATGAACAATGCATGTTGTTATTTTGTTGCACCTTTTTTATTTTCCCTTTTTTCCCATTACTTTTACTGCTGATGTCGTCATTTCCCTGTTTGTGTGTTGATGTACTTATGCTTTAGTCAGTCTGGTGCTATTTTGGAATTGGAATTGCTGTTGTTGATTTTGGTTGGGTTGGATGTTAAATGGCTTCCCATTCGTCTCCATCCATTCATTCGGAAGATTGCATAAAAGCATATATAACATGTAAACAGACTTGTTATGAGGAATATATAAATATTTTTGTCATTTCCATTTAAATTGATCCCTCTCTCTTTCAAAGAGAAAAAAGAAACAAAGGAGAGTAACAGCGAGTGTGTGTCTGTCACATTTTCAAGGAGAAATGAACGACAACATGCATAACAGTAACAAAAACACTCGACAATGTTTTTCAGCAAAAAGGATCCAATCATATTTGCGTACAAAAATACGCAGAATAAAAACATGTTACGTGAATTTCCCAAAAGCTTTCCGTTTTATTTTCAACAACATCCGTTATCCTTTTTGTTCAATTATTTTGTATTATTTCACTGTCATTAAAATTCCAAACGTAACATTTCGGATTTTCATCAAACCATAGATAACTCCTTCTCAGATACACCTTGGGTTAGATAAGATGAAGATAATAAAAATGACAATTAAACATTACGAAATGTTGATGGAATTAAAAAGTTTAAATATAAAACCAATTCAAATTTCGTCGTTAACATAAAGAATACAAAAACAACTAACTATCTATGATTATCTTTCAAGAAAACAGATTTATGTGAAAATACTACTTTTTTCTTGCTTTCTTCTATTTTCATAACATATAGATCTTATTCCTATTCCTACATATATAATACATGCATACATTGTGAATTCGTCATCACCCACTTATCTATACGAATGCACTACTGAGAGCACCAATAAAATCCTCGACGAAAGGACAAGGATAATTCACATTCAAGTTGTAGGTTATTATTACCACCACCAGTGCTCGCACCGCTACTTTCTCTTTATGTGCATTACCTTTTTCCTTTACCAAATATAATGCATATACAAGGTTGCACACTGCACTACGATAATCATACTAACTGAAGCCATACAGAGTTGATGGTTGAATGGGATTTCATCTCAGCTTGAGAGAAGAGAAAACGAGCCAAATTGGAAAAAAGGAAAGAGACGAAAAGTGAACGCGAGAGCAAAAACCCAGCCAGAGAATAAACGAAAAAGTAATATATAGCCCTTCCCTAGAGACATGGGAGAGAATCGTGGTAAGCGAAGGAGTAAACTCTTTTAGTACTACTTGCAGCGTTGCAAGTGTTTGCAAAAGGACATCATATCATCACCACCACCACCACATACTAACCAACCAACAAAAACTCAATTCATGTATATGCCTGTTTACTTGCTACTTGCATGATAATATGATATCATTCATAGAATACTCACATTCACATATACCCTATTACCCTTCCATTATTACTGTTATTAATTCTCCTTTATGGCCTTTATATTTTGGGAACAAGGCTTTTTAAAAAGTTTGCAAATGCAGTGAGTACATATTTTATATGCATACAAAGTATAAAACTTATGTGAAGATTTTAGTCAGTGAGGCGTATTATTACTATGTTGTGTCCGCGTCGCATCCGCCGACCAAAAGTGTAATGCACACTTTGTAGACACAACGACCGACGAAAAGAAATAGATGATAGCACAAAGACAAGAGTGTACGAAAATGGGTCTTGTTACACAACAGCAGTAATAGTAGCATCTCTTGAGTACTAACGTAAGTGCTGTCTGTATACTTTAGAAATTATCAGTACATTTCCTTTTTATTATTTGATTATTACAAAAGTATATAAACATATATATACATTCATATTACTTTTGATACTGTGTAATCTTTACCATTTAATACATTATTGCAACACATATCGCACCATTGCCACACACACACATACTCAAATCATCGATGTCTCTTGCAGTATAAAAATGTCGAGTTAAAGAGTCAAAGAGAACGGCGAAAAAAGCAAACCTCATACAAGTTTTGTACTTTTCGACCTTTCTTTTTTACCACACACACTCTCATGAGCACATAATATGAAATCCCTCTCTTGTGAATTCTCTTTTCTCTAGGACAAGTATGTAGACGGGATGATATGATGGTTGACGCATACCGAAAAAAAAGTTAAAGAAAAAATCATCATCCGGATTTATTCCGCTCAACCAAATGCACTGATTGCCTTTTTGCCAAGTCAAGCCTTTGAAGTGAGATGTGCTTTGAACTCAATGAGCTTCTCTTCTACTTTTTTTATCTTTACAAATGAGGAATATTGTGTGATGTCTGCACTTTTTTTCTTGAATAGCATCGAGAGAGAGTATACTCACCACCATACTGACATTTTTAATAATGATGAGTTTGCACAAAAAAAGTAGTAAAGTACAAGAAAACTGGCAGGAGTGCAGTACAAGTTTGTGAAGATAAAATGGAGAAAAAAGAAGATTATACAATGTTGCGGTAAAGTACTATCATTATCAAATGAGTGTGTACATTTTGCAAGAAAAAGTGCAAGCGCACACAATAACAACACAAGTTACATACACACGAGCTAAAAAACTTGATAATTACTGTCGGAGATAAATCTTCAGAGAAATAAAGCTGTGCGCTCCTTTCTCACAAGCAAACAAGAAGAGAGTCCGTGATCCGACGAAAAAAAGTTCCAATATCATTTTTATATCTCTTCTTGTACGTCCGACAGACAGCCAAGTATAATGTATTTTGTTGTTGTTGTATTATATTGAAAGCTTTATTTTTTCTGATGATTCTGATAAAAGTGGAGATAGTAAAAAGAAAAATATAATAGAAAAGTAATATATTTCATCATAAAATATAAACCTGATTCAACTCATTTTTTCTTCTTCGAACAAGTGGGCGCTCTTTTTTTCTTTTGGTGATATAAAAAATTATATGATTTAGATTTTTATGCCGATTTCGCAAAGTGCATGAAATGAACGCAGAAAGAGTGAATCTGAATCAACTGAACCTTTTTGATAATGAGTAGCGATGCGAGATGCGATGATGCTTTGATGGCATCAATCAGCGTTTTTTCTATAAATAAATAGTTTTGCTTGTGTTCGCAGTTTACCCCTGCAAACTTACATCGCTCTACATTACATTGCGTTGCAATATAAGTGTGTACGTAACTGAACGCCCAGTAAATTGAGTAAGTTTTATAATAAAAAAGTCTTGTTCATTTCTTATCCGGGTAATATATCACAAACAAAGCAAGGTGACATTGTGAATGCATAAATGTTAAATGTGGAGTGGATTACGTAAAAAATGCATTGCAAGCTGATTTTTTCGTGAATACAGTCATTCTTTTCCCGTTTGACCATTTAAATTTTTCTTCATGTACCTACCTACACAACACACTGCTTTATGGCTTGTTCTTTTTGTCACTTTGACAAAACTTGATCTTTTCTTTTTTCAAATCAATTCATTTTTATTTAACATAAAGCAGTGATTTTTTAGAGTTGGATTTTGGCATGTTGGCAATAATCAAACTCCTTGTAAGTTCATAATATCGTCTGCTGATGTTGTTGAATTATCTCATTTTTTAAATTTATTACCTCGGCTGAGCATACGGTATGATATTAACCTTTGATTGTTTTTCGCACTCGTTGTTGGGCCGGGCAAGAAATCATGATGATGATATGATGAGGATAATTTTGATGGCTTTGTGTGAGTCGATCCACACAGACTAGACTTAGACTGGTCTTTAATTTTGCGAGTCTGGCTGGAATATAAAAAAAATCTTAAGAAAAATGGAGAAAATGGCAATTCTCCTCCTCCTACCTTGTTGTTACCATGCTGTGCGTGTATTTTGTCTGTGTATGTGTGAGAGTTGAACCTCAAAACAGCACAGCAATTTAACAAGAATATTATGCAATAATAAAGCAGTAAAAAAGTCACTCAGTCCAAAGCGAGGTACATATTTTTTTAAAGAAAAGGTAAAGAACGGATAGGTAGGTATTAAAAACTACAAGATATCCTTGTCGAGAGGGGCAAGGAATGTTTTCTTCGCCAAAAAAAAGAAGAAGAAGAATAGAATAATCTTTTTTTATTTTGCTGGACTGGATGGATGAAATACAGGAAGGTAAGAAGAGGTGTATAAGTAAGGTAACAATAAAAATGTACTTGTTCAAATGGACAAAAACAACTTTCATCTTTAATTCTCTCGAGAGTCTCGAGAGACTTTCAAACTGTGAGAGAGCGATTTGCAATAATTATACATTTTCGAATGCAATCTTAAACTATGCTAGTTCTAGTGTAGTGAAGTATTAGAGAAAATGTTGATTTGAACCTGCTGCTGGCTGACGATCATTCAATGATATGGCGATGATCATCATGTTCATGTGGAGCTTAGAGAGATAATGGTGCGGTGACTGCTGGTGTGTGAAGTAGTAACTACTTTTGCCTTATAAAACCAGCTTTTTACTGCTTACATCATTCCTAGCACCATCATCATCACCGCCACTTTACTACCACCAAAACCACCATTGCAATTCAACAACAACTAGGTACAGTATATAAACTTACTGCCCCGACCATTTTTCTATTCTGATTCTCGGGCAAAAAAAAGACACAGGGTTTCCATCAAGCTATGTTTCTTACTTTTTTTTATTACAGATGTATCCTCATCGACAATCATGATAATAATGGGAGTGTAATGATAATGATAACAATATTATGCATTTTTCTCTCTATAAATAATCTACCTTTTATAAACAACACACCAACAACCTACTTGTGTTTTCTAGGCTTGAGCATTTGAGTGTAACGTTTAACAGCAAGTTAATATCCCACAAACTCAGACTGTACACTCAAAAACGCAGTAAAAACCACAAAAACCTGCGAACTGATTCCAATTCAATCCAAAAAAAGTAAATATGTATGCATCCATATTGAACAATAAAACATTGTTCTAAAAAAACAACTAAAGAGTGCCACGCCACCACTACTCCTCCTTCTCGTACCACTATGAGCCATGAAGGATATTGGATAAAATGTATAGAATCTAACAATATGTGAAGAAGAAATTCGATCTGATGTATTCAGCAAAAATATAAGTAACTTTGAAGACTGCTGTCATCACAGATGAATAGAAAGATAGAAAAAGAATAGGATATAATGTGGTGGATACTGCATAGCATGCAATAATTCAAACCAGTACATACCAGTTTTTCGCATGCTATCCCATTCCATTGAAACAAATTTTTATAGGCAAAAGGTAAGCATATAAAAAAGTGAGCACAAAGGATACACGTATGCACATAAATATACCTACGTAACGCTTTGCTCACACACTTAAAACCTAACCAACTAACTACCACACACACCGCACCAGATACCGCAAAAGTTGAACATAATGATGCACCTAAATAAACCTGACAACAGGATATAAGGAACTTGCGACTAATGTGGTCGAAATTTGTTAAAGTAGTTATTGTTTTTTCA
>JAQFXM010007495.1:0-11797 GCA_034693345.1 Entomobrya multifasciata
GCTAAATGAAATTCTGTAATAGTTAATGTGGACGAGGACGAGCCCTTCAATATTTTCTTGTAATCTATTGCCGCTCTATACTGATCAATAAATCTAAATCTAATTATAGAAACCATTTTTTTTGTGACAAAATGGAAATAATCTTACTACTTCTTGTGACTTGCATATTGACTTTATCGATATCCGAATCGAATGGAGTCCGTATCCAATTCTACAAGAACAAAAACTATTCGGGTAAATTTAATACTTCTTTGTGTAGACTTTTTCACGTATTCTAACTAAATTATCAGACTTTAATCAACTATTTTTTTAAAAGGTCTTCTTTTTCAAAGCACTTCAACCGCGAAATGTAACAACGTTCTAGAACATCATCTTTTTGTTGGTTCAATAAAAACTGACACATGTCTCATCGTTTATTTGAATCGTGACTGCAAATCAGAATGGAGCTGGAAAAAGTTGGCGAACGACCGGTTAGTAAACTAACATCTGTGTTTTTACAATATCTTTGAGTATTTGAAAAGTATTCACAAAAAATGATAAAATTTACTCCCGTAATATAGTCAAATTTGGCCTACGATCATTGGTTCATATCACACTTGCAGTGAAGACGAAGGAGGATCTCATTTAAATGTTGACATAATATCTTACCCACAAACCCAATCTCAAACTCCAGCCATTCTAAAAAGTTATAAAAATGTGTGCACATGTCAGAACATTCCCTTAAATGTGCAACAAAGGAATATGTGGTCCATTAACAATCATGCAAACGAACTAAAAGCTTACTACGAGCCAAGTTGCTCAGAATTAAAATTCAATTCAATAAAAATTCGAGCAGGACACTCCGCAGATTCAAGAAATATTTACAAATATGAAAAACGAGATCCAATTACAAATGCCAAATATAAAATACAGTCATTTGGCCCAGACCCCAATTCAATTTATTTTAATAGCAGTTGCTTAAAATCACATACACTTATGGACCTTGAGTTATTAGAAACTTTCAACGCCCCCTTGAATCCAAGAGATCTGTCAGCAGATGAATCGGATTCGAATGATCATAAATTTAACTCTGAAATTCTCGAAGATGAAACCGAAATTCAAATAGATTTTTACGCTAATCCAAATTATCGAGGTAAATTTTAAAATTTAACTAAAATTCTTGAATTTTCTCAGACTTGCATGATTTGTGGTTTTTTTAGTTTTCCTATTCGAACGAAATTCAACCTCTAAATGCAATAACGTTCCTAAGCCCGGTGAATCCCAATGGGTCTCTAGTGGAATAAGCTCTATAAAAACGAGCACATGTTTAATGTTGTATTCGGACTTCGACTGTAAAGGGCGCAGCATTAAAGTTGAGTCTGGGGGAAATGCCAATTTAACAAATGCTTGGGAATCAACAGTTACTGGACCAGCAACGCTGTCACTAATTTACGATGAAATGGACAATTGGAAATGGTACACCAGATCCTTTCACATTTGTTCTGCAAATAAACATGGATCAAGTTTAAATGTAGATTTCACAGAGTATCACGATAGTATGGAATCAACTTCAGTTCCTAAAATATTAAAAAGCTACAGAGATATATGTACTTGTCAAAATATTCCCAGATATGTACAGGAAAATGTGCACTGGTCTATAAATAATTTTGATAATTCTTTGACTGCTTATTTTGAACAAGACTGTGAGTCGACTTTGTTCGACCCACTTTGGATTCCAGCAGGTCACTCCTCATTTTCCATTGGATTCGGCTCTTTCAACAAAACTGAAATGTCTACTGGGCTAATTCATACAATTCAATCGTTTGGCCCAGACCGAAACTCTGAATATTTTAGAAGAAACTGCGTTAAATTGTATTCTACAATTGTCAAATTTGAAATTAGCGAGCCCCAAATGAAATCACAGAGCTCATCCGATTATACTGAGCAAAACATTGAAATGTTGTCTTCCAAAACAATTTTTCGGAACTGGTCACCAGCACAGTTGTCCGAAACTTATACAGCAAGTAGATCAGTTCGTGAAACATTTCATTTAGAAACTGGAACAAGTCTTAGTAAAATGGTTAGCGTTAATGTAGATAGTTCCTTTGACATAGAAACCAAGCGTGGAAGCACCAATTCCAAAAGTCATTCCACTGGAAGTCATAAAGACTATACGAAATCAAACTCACATTCCGAAGGAAGTCATCAAGATTGGGGGACATCGGAGATGAATTCTATCGGAAATCATAAGGATTACGGAAACACAGAATCCCAAACCCATGGAACTAATCAACAGTCCAGCCAATCAGACTCATTGTCCAAAGGAAATCATAAAACCACTGGAACCTCAAATACAGATTCCACAGGAAGTCATAGAGGGACGGGATCGTCAAACTCCCATTCGGAAGGAAGTCACACAAGCCGAGCGAATTCAAACTCCCAATCAAGGGGAAGTCATTTCGAGGTCAGTGACACAGAGTCAACTAACTCAGAGTCTTCTTTTGGATCAGAAACGAAGGTAGGAGTAGAGGCTTCATTTATGGGAATTGGAGCTAGTGCATCCCAATCATTTTCAGCAGGTTATAAGACAGGTTATGGAAGTTCATCGTCCCAAACTGGGGGTAGCAGAGTAGGCGAAGAAACTTCAGAGTCATTAACCAGTGGTAGCAATGTTGGACATGAAAGTTCAGTGTCAACTTCGGAGGGAAGTAGCATTGGGCACGAAAATACAATCACTTCCAGCGGAGGTACTAATGAGGAACATGTGCGATTATCTTCGGTTAATACAGGTACTACTTCTGAGTTAGGTAGAACATCAACTACATCAGGAGGTAGCAACACAGGAAATCAAAAGACAAATTCATTGTCTGGAGGTACAAGTAGAGGAAACGAGAGGTCATCAGGCCAATCTGAAGGAACCAGGATTGGATCTGAAAGTTCATCATCATTTTCCCATGAGGCTAGTTTTAGGGAAGGGCTACGAAAAGCTTACCAGACATCCGGAACAAAGTCAACTTCACAGAGTACTTCTAGCACTGTAGAAAATTCTAAAACTTTCACGGCTACTCAGATGATTACTGTACCGGCTTGTTCGGAACATGTTGTCCATGCTTATGTGAAGATGGTGATGAATACACGTATTGAGTATAGAGCACTTGCAAAAATTACAGGACAACTTGGTCGAAGGGATATGACTGCAGCGGAGGTGAAACAGTTTATGGATAGGAGATTGGAATATATTGAGGATTTTGACGCAAAAACCGTCTTGGCATATTCCATTGGGAATCTTAAGGCGCAATATGGGGTATCTTCCCTTATCAATGCGGAAGGAAGTACACTGCATGATTGCGTAAGCACAAGTTAAAGAAAAAAATCTTAAAGAGAAAGACGGCGATAATTTGTTGGTACATTAATGATAATAGTACATTTTGGGGTTTTCGATGTTTGGATTTGGACTAATAGGTAGCACAGAACCAATTAGCAGCATGTCCAGTCTGCGAACCTTACATAAATGAGGCTTCTAACTGCCCAGAAGTCCCTACTAGTGCCCAACACAATGAAACGGATAGCCAATATGACGAGGATTTTGAATCTGCTGTAGATTCATCATAGATTTAACAAATATTTTCCTTTTTAATTACGTTTTTTGGTTTCATATGCATATAATCTATTTTTTTCTATTTATACTGCCATAGTGCTTTAGCTTAAAAATGATAAACACTTACATACTTACATTACTTTCAGATGTTTTATTTTTATTAAATCAAATCGTGAAATAAGTAATTGATACTGATTAGAAGTCTTTACTTCTCAACATCTAAATTACTGCACACACCTCGCCCATTTATTTACCCAGCAGTTAAAGAGTATTTAATAATGATTTTCTCGACCTCCAAAGCTATCTTCGAATGTTAAAATAATTTGTTGCATTGCAAAAACTGGGGAAATATGCTATTTGCTGTTGGGGGCCAGGAATTCAGATTTCGTTGTCGTTGTAAGTTACTCTACTGGCGTTTATAATAAGAATACAGTTTCCGTAGAAAAAATTCTATGCATTTGCAATCGATATTTGTTACTTGTCTGAAAATGATGCTATCAACTAATCGTTTTCCTAATACTTATTAATCAAATCTTACTGCTTCCACCTAGTCTTAAGTTTTTTATCCTTTCATTTACTGAGTAAAGCCATCAGAAACGTTTCGAATTGAAAAGCATATCACATTGTTCATTCATAAGTAAAAACGTATAACTGACATATTATGCATAAAAGCGTTTTAAGTATTGACCTTTGATATTAATTAGAGTAGCTGTTTAAAAATAATCAACTTGACTCAGTAACCACTATGCAACTTTTTGGCAGAGAAATGTAAAATACTATGCAATACGCATGAAATTTCATTCATAGCATCATCTTATGTCCATAATCCACGGTACGACAGCACTTAATACGTAATCTATTACAACCTTTCAACTCTTTTAAACAAACATCATTCAGTTCTATGTCAAGTTTCTTTAAGTTACACGTTAAATCATTCAAGCTGTAACTAAGAAATCCATATAACCGAGTTACTTCTTACTAGAAGCCGCATCAAATAAAAATTAACAAACTTTTGTAACCTTATGAAACACTGCGCATTCATAATTGATCTGCTTACTGTCACTGTAGTGCCAATAAAATATTTATTCACCTCTTAATTTTATGCCATTATCGTTTAATGTTATGAAAAGTTTAAAAGATTTTGACAGATTTGCTTAAAAATATTTGATATCCAAAATGGAGAAAAAATCATACTATTAATGGTAACATTTAACATAATATATAACTTTTAGTAAATCTTTAACTGAATGGGGTTAATTAGTATTAAATTTTACAAAAGTTAAACCAACTCGGGTAATTACTTGCTCATGCCAATATATTACCACGGACCACGGATGTGCAACAAAGGAAAACATGGAAACGGACTAAAAGCTTACTACGAGCCTAACAGCATGTTCAGAGATAAAATTCAAGTTATTGATTCCAGCAGGGCATTCCCGACATTCAATGCGCACTCATAATATATAAAGAAAGTAGAAGAACTTAACGTCACACGGCAGGTCAATATTACATTGCTACTTTGCAATAAAAAATAATAAGTCTTTCATGAATATCATTAAGTATAATCATTTATTGTCCCAATTTTTCACTTAAAAAACAAAGTACAAACTGTGTGGACTAAGGCCATAATGCAGCGGTTACATAGTGTTCCATACATACTGAAAGACCCTCCACAACCAAATTTCTTCGGCATTTCACTGGACCCAAAGTCATGCACATGGGTTGAAGGCTTCGAAATACCATTTTAAGTTCTCTCCTGTCAGAAACAGAAGGCACTGCAAATGTCATTTTGATTTGTCTCCAAAAATCCGTCACTGCACCATCAAGTGATGAAAGTGCATAAAACGACCCAATAATTCGGCTTAAAGTGAACTTTAAAAATTACACGACACGTCAAAAAATTAATGTCACATAAAATATTTTCAATGATGTTTTTTAGTTTTTACCAACCAACATATCCGTGGAAAGGAAAAAGAGATATTCGAGATCTGCTCCCATCCGAATCAATTGAAATAAAATGTAGCACTGCAGAAACTGTTGGATCCCAATGCATATACACATAGCAAACAAAATATGTTCGAAGAAGTTTCTTAGTGACCGTGTGGACAAATATAAGATGCGATACTTTTGCATAGCTTTTTTAACAGAATGATTTGTAGTTAATGAAGTTTTTAATGATTCAGTTAATGAGTTTACGCATATTTCTAAATGAAATGCCACACAACCAGGAAATACAAAATGGAAGCTAAACCCTAAAATTACAGTGACAAAAGCTGAACCTTCTATTATCCAAGCTATCATGTCCAAATATTCACTTTTCCATGGAATCAAACCATAAACGAAAGTATCCAATTTAATGGTTTCAGAAAGGGCCATGAAATACAGGAAAATTTGTATCAAATCTACACAAGAATTTTGCACAAACAAATATTTCCACTGTCGTTGAAATCGAAGGTGTATTTTGTCTTTTGTTTTTGCATCAAAAGAATGGCAAGTGTGTGTCCAGAGATTATCACTTACTTCCATGACCGAAAGAAGGGATTTTATGAATCTTTTGGAAAGAAGCATGGGATCGAAAAATGGAAAAAGAAATGACACCAATAACCATACGTATGCGTCTAAACGACTGAATATGTCCATTGGACCGTAAAATGTGAGAGGATAAATTCCCATAGTTCGAAACACATTATGGAAAAATTTCACCAAAAAGACAACTCTTGTAATAATGTAAAGAACTCGTTTAATCTTTGATGGGGAGGTGAGACCTAGAACGGTCTGCATAGTAACTGGACTAGATGTTACTATGCCGTAATATTGATAAATTTTCCGAAGATTTGTGGTAAGCAAACCAGAAGGTATTGTGGCTAACATAGTTAAATTTGTTGATCAATTAATTAAAACCAATACCTGACGATACCAAAAATATCTTGACTATCATGTAGCAAAACTTAAACTTGTGTAATCGTAACATTGGAATTGTTGACTTTCCATTTAACTCCCCGATGACTCGGAGGCTTATCCAACCAAACTTAAATTGAGCTGAAAATTGATATTGTTTGTAGTTTTTGTATGCAGGAAATCAAAGCCTGACCTAAATGAACATTTCAGCTTAAATGCACCATACTCCTCTGATGACTTACATACTTAGTTGGGTTATTCAATTCATATCTTTATTTTATGATAACTACTACTTAAGTTTTAAGTTAGTTGATTTGCCATGAAGCGAATGCGCATACTTAACTTTGACAAGCTTTGATGGATTTATAAATTATTGAACCGGTGGTGAAAATATAAAGCTTGTGTGTGTTGTATTTTAGAGACACTTAATTTCCAACAGTGGATAAAAAATGCATCATCATCAAAACTTGAGAAAGCTTTCGTTTGTGAACAACATGAAGTTTTTCTTGAACTGTCAATCTAAATATACATATTAGCATTTTACTTGCATTATGGTACTGAATATTTTTCGATATGTCAACGCAATACCAGGACATTATTATGATAATGTGTAATGGAGAGTAGATTAATAGTATGCAAAATTAAATACGAGCTAGAACGTGGCACATTTAACTGAAGTGTAAAAGCTTACGTATGTCGTGTTTCTCGAGAAACACGTATTAAAACTGAATATTACAAAAGTACAATACTTATTTATTCGTAATAGTGTAAATGGCTTTATTTTTCTAGACTTAAAAATCAAATATTCTTCATTGGCTCATTGTACACGTGTATACAACAATATAATACTTTTCCAAGAGATATCGCATAATTACTTGGTTAAAAAATCTATTAAAGGCCTTCAGATCTGTTTTTTCTAGTTCCAGCGGGAGAGTTTAAAATTTTGTTGTTAAAATTAATGTTGTCTATCATTTTATATGGCACATCTATGTATAAATGTTTGGAAGATTTTTTGTAGGATGCTGCACATGTAGGTTGAATATCTTTTAATTTACCAGATGATTCTGAAAACATCATTAAAACGACTAACATTCAATTCATTACTTCCAAATATATAATTAAACATTGACAATGTTTGTTCTTATTTCATGACGTTTCTAATTCTTAAAACTGGCCTATTTATCGTTCTTGTATTATCTTTTAATGTTTGTCTAAGCACTTCTTTTGTAGAAGGCAGCTAACACACGAAACGAAATAAATAAAGCCGAAAAATTAATCCAGAAAAAGATTCTACATAGCACTATAAAATAATTTTGTCCTGGAATACTCAATGACCACAAGCAAGCAATGGTTCAATGTACAACACAGCAATATCAAGGTTGCTCGTAAGGAAAGAAAATATATCAGAAAAACGCTTGCATCTGCATTCCCGTTAATAGCCCAACAGAGTGGCTTACAACTGTACAAATGTGTTTCTGTTGATTTTACCTCTGTACAGCAGTCATCATTTACATTTGAAAATTGATGCTGAATTTTCGTAAACTTAAGCATCCACCATTACAAAAACATGCAACACATTTTTAATTTATAAATTACTACGCAACAATATATAATACATAATTTAAATAGCAAAGATTGTTGCAATTTTTATTATAAAGTAATATTTTGTCCTGCACACGTGTCTTACGATAAATATTACCTACATGACGTTTTTTGTCTGTCGATTATTATGTTCATTTGATGGTCAATTTGTCAAGTATACTTGTTTTACAGAATATTGCACACCAACCTGATGCTCATAGTGACTCATACAGCATTACAAAGCACTAGCACACTTCACACAATTTTGCTGTCTATGACCTTGAATAAGAGTGAGATCGATAAAGTATGTATGAGCTGAACTTCTCATGTATTGTAGGATTTTCCTTGCATCTTGGCTATGCGGTATGCGGTCATTTTCGATGTTCTGTGGGAACAATAATATTTTGTTTCATGATTATTAATTTTTAAAGAAAATTGTATACTTTGGCATCAGTTAGATAGGATATACATGAAGTGTTATCATAGACATCTGGTGTATCAATTCCTTAGTAGAGTTAATTTCGATTTAAGCTATAAATTTTATCAAAATTATTCTATATTCCTGACATTTTGAACAATAAGTTGTGATAGTATTTTCGTGTTATCAAACTATTCATTAACATGGCTGACAACCCGAAACTAGTTAAAATTACTTCTGCCACTGAAGATGAAGATTCCTTAGAAAAAATTGTACAAGCCATAAAATCGGGCGATTCTTCTGATCTTGAAGACATCGACATACAAGAGGACTTGGATACTAATAAGAAGTAAATCCATTCGATTAATTTATTTGAGGTTCATGTATAATATGTACATGTATGTATGCATATGTATATATATGTATATTTTTTTAAATATGATCGTTACAGATTGTATGATAAAAGCAAGTGCAAGTGGAGCCCAACATCTATGGCCTTACTAGAAGATGCAGAGAAACGAATACTAGCTTGTAAGGAACCTTAATTGATAATATAAACTTATTCATCTCCTTGATTAAAAATACATTTCGTTTGTTCAGATGTAAAGACGCCTTACAAGGGACATTATGTGGACATTGGGAAAGTGGTTGGCAAAGAAGAAAATAAAATATGGACACTTTCGTTCACTGAAAATGGGAAAGAGAAAACTCCCTTGGTTTTATTACATGGAATGGCTTCCGGTGTTGGATTTTGGGGCTTGAATTTTGATTCACTTGCGGCAGACAGGCATGTATATGCATTCGACATGCTAGGTAGGCTGCAATAGATTACAAAGTAAAAACTTTAAGTAGTCAAATAAATCACATGGCACTTCAATATTTGTTTAAGGGTTTGGAAAAAGTTCACGTCCAAAATATAGTTGTGACCCTGCGAAAGTGGAAAGCGAGTTGATTGAGTCGATGGAGGAGTGGGCGAAACAAATGAAATTAGAGAAATTCGTGCTTGTAGGACATAGCATGGGAGGTTTTCTTGTTACATCGTACGCCATGAAATATCCAAACAGGTAAGTTGATAAATCTAATTTTAAAGAAGTAATTTGCATATTTAGTTAATTCATTACTCAACTACATTTTAGAGTCGCTCATCTCATACTGGCTGACCCATGGGTATTTAGAATTTTACAATAATATCTCATTCAGTTGCATGCAAAAACTGGGTAATCAATAACCATTTATATTATCGATTTCACTGACTGAATTTTTTCAATTCAGGGATTTCCAAAAGAGGATCTAGAATGGATGAAAAGTTTTCCTCTTCGGACAAAGTTGATAGCATTTACTCTCAAACCGTTTAACCCCCTTATGGTTTTACGGGCAACTGGTCGAATGGGTAAAAACTAATTTGTCATATTATGATATGCAAGTCGTTTTTGTATATTTTCTTTATTTTTGTGCATTTACAGGACCAAAGCTTGTGAAAAAGTTTCGTTCTGACTTGATTCAAAGATATTCAATGTTAAGTGGTGGAGACGAATCTATTATTGCTGACTACATTTATCATTGCAATGCACAGACACCTTCGTAAGAAAATTCGAGTTAACCTTTTTACTGTTTTGAAAGTATAACATCGTTTTTGCATATTATTTTAGTTTTTAATGTAACAATTTTCAATAGGGGAGAAACTGCATTTCATACTATGAGCAATCTTGTATGGGCAAAGAATCCAATGGAAACTCGTTTATCTGAGTTACCAAAAGAAGTTCCAATGACTATTATTTATGGAGGGGATTCCTGGATACGACAGTTACCGGATGAATTTATACGAGATTCTAGGCCTAGTGGCTCGTTTATAAATATTTTGGTAAATAAGTAAACTTACGAATAATATTTTATTCAAATAAAACGTTCAAGTGCATGCGATTATTTATAGCAGTATAGTTTCTTAATCAATTCAATTATATTTTTAGAGAATTCCACGTGCTGGACACCATGTGATGGCAGATGATTGGCTTGTGTTTAATAATATGGTACTAAAAGCTTCCAGAACATGTGACAATTAAAACTAATCATTCAACGAAATGCATAATTTTAATCGAATTAGATTGTAATTTCTCAGTTGTAATAACGTTTGTTCTCACTAAAATACTTCGTCCTATTTGACATATTTCCCTTTTAATATTGAACAAAGCATCTTAATCTTAGCATACTATTACCTTAATTTCCTCTGTAAATGTAAACATTTGACATTAAATCTACTAGTTAACACTTAGCCTCAATTTGCAACAATGAATGTCAAAATACTATTTAATTCTTTTGCATCAAAATCACAAATGCTTTTGTGTTTATTGTTGTTTACCACGAATAATGATTTTTTATACTTTCACGTAAATAAATATTTACGAAGCTGATATACAATTTCTAAATGAAAACCTAGTCAAATTAAATATATATGTGACTGAAGGACATATCAAATTGAAAAATAAAACCCGTATGCATTTGTAAACAAGACGACGACGACAAATTTGTAATATATAAACGCGACGAATATTGATACGAAAAATTGAATATGACTAATTACAAAAAAGTTGACACAATTAAATGGGAAAATGTTTAGTTCATCAAACACACCTTTCTTAGTTAATTTTTTATTCTTTCGAATTTTTGTACCATTTAACGAAACATCACCACCTTGATTCCTTACTTCAGTCATAAATGAAATACAAATAGTTGTAGATCTATCACCATCTAAGTTCCTATTCTTTTAAAATAAAGCTTTCGGCTGCTTCTTCGCGAACATGTTACACGTCGGAAAGAATCCCAATACTTATATAAAAACCAATATTTTTCGATTACCTGACAATGGGCATAATTTATGAAACACTTTATCTAACAAGTGCTTTTTCTCTTGAGAAAAAACCTTATAAAATTTAAGCAACTTGATTTTCACTTGTTTCATATTCTAGACATCATAACCAGAGTTTGTACATACAATACCTTCTAGTCCTTTCACTTTTACTCAAATCGAATTTTACTCTGAAAAATTCTAACGTAACCTATTGTCTAATCAACACCTTGGCTTCGGTTTCTTTTGTTCCTAGTATGTATTGATCTGTGTCAGTGCATGCATCTACAAACTAAGTAAGTGTTTACAGTTTAAAATTATTTACATAGCCCTCGCTAAGAAGCGTATGTAATAAATCATGTAAACATGAGGTAAATAAGTGCCAGAATTCATATAAAATGTAGAAAATAAAGCCGGCTGCGCCGGCGTACATTCACTTAATCAGTTGACTAATTGTAATTGATCAATTTAACGTTGCTGT
>JAQFXM010007496.1:0-11796 GCA_034693345.1 Entomobrya multifasciata
TCCCGAAAAAAATTACTCAATTTACTTCACCGAAACGATACACAGCAAGTTTAAGTATTTATCAAGTCATCATTTTTATTAAATGTCAATAGAAAATAATAAATCGGAAATCATTTCGGAGTAACTTTTAGCATATTGATGTCTTGATAGTTTTATAAATATTTGATATCACTTTTTGTTGTTTTCCTTAACAACAGATATACTATACTTCATATTATTTTCTTTGATAAATACGCAATTCTAAAAACTCTCTTAAAACCATTTATGACTGCGTTTCTGGATTTTTAGCAAATTATTAACGAGAAAATGAGGGACATGTCAAAACCGAAAAACCGAAAGGAAATCACAAGTTGCTTGTGATACACTTACTATTATGAACATACCCTGGTAAGTGTGTTAGTACAGTTTGTCTGATATCGTTCCAATGAAAAAGGATGTATGGAGCGTTACCTAGATACGAATGTGAGGTTCAATCTACGAATAACTAATAAATATAATTTTTTACCCCCAATTAATAAAGCGCTTTATTTCTATAAATACAGACAGCTTTCTCAAAATCTAAACCTCAGGACGTTATGAATAAATTAATACTTGTTTACGTTATAATCTTTTCTTCGTAATTCCTCGGAGCTTTACAAATATTATTATAACTTGGCCACAATTCTGTTAAATAAGTTTTGTTAATACTTCAATTAACACTGCTGCTAATATTTTTCATATGGTGACGTTAATTTTGTACTTTCTCTTTATAAAAAGCTTTAAGTGTTGCTTTAAAGTACTAAATAATGCCAATCTAATCAATTCATACCAACCAGTGATATCCTTGAAAATTCGGTAGCCAGGACATTCGAACGATCATACATAGTTTTCTTCATAATTGATAGCTCGACTAATAAGGTTTCCATCATAATGTCATAATGTCACGTGACAATAAACAGTCAAAATTATTATAGGTAAGGAAAACGATTTTTTCATGAAAACATAAAATGCATTACTTTGCCTGCATGTCTTTAAAGTAACGCCAACTTTTTCATGCTTACCATGTCTTTGTTGCTATTAGTATAGTGCAATGTCATTCCATCCAGCTGCTTTTCCCGAGTCTGAAAAGAGTTTTCGCTGCAGAGTGAAAGCTAAAGAAACTGATTTGGAAGGTTTTTATGTGTATAGGTATAAACATATGTATGCATGTATGTCTTGAAGCTATGAGGGAAAGCAAAGGAACATATGTCATTTGTGAACATTGTTCCAGAGCTACAGATGGATTTCTGTCATTGACTGTAAGTGTCAATACTTTTTACGATAATAATTTCCCGCTTTCGTGTCGTAAATTTTATTACAAGTACTAGAAATATTTGCTGATTTAGTGTTAACAATATAAATAAGCACAAATACATAGTGTTCTTATAGTTTATAGTCTTACATTCTTGCCACTTAACTTTTCAAGTCGTCCATTTCATCTTCTCGATTGGAAAGCCCACCAATCACTTTTAATGATTTGATCGAACAATACATTATATCCATTTAATTACTACGTTTGATTAAATATTAATATTGTCATATTTCTGTACATAAAACTTAAAGAGTAACATAGATCATTGGACCACGCATATTATCTTATCCAATAATCTACACTAAGTTCTAACCAGCATTTCATGACCAAAGTGGGTATACTTACGCAATGTTTTATAGTACGTACACATAATGTTTGTAAAAACCATACTGTCTTTGTTTAAATATATCTGTCTGATGATAACACATTTATTGCGACGTTCCATTTTATCAATAGGCTATCTCTCAAAAACTGGCAACTATAAATCCTAAGCTTCAAATAAAAAATATATATAGCCTAAATACATGTACACATGTAGTATCAAACAGTTATTTATCAACCAAAACCTGTACAAATAAGAATATAATCAGTAGTAAGGATGGTGCAATTTGTTGCACAATATAAATAGGCGAGTTCAATGAAATTACTAATAATTTTGTGAAATATAAATACATGTGCGTGCGTGCGTCTTCAGACATTCAGCTTATATATTTAAATTTATTCTTAACCTATTGCTCAACTATATCTACTAGATAATCCCATGCTTATAAAAAACTTCCACAATTTCCGAATATTTTCTCGGAAACCGGATATCTTTACAGCTAAAACAAGCAGCTCCAAAAGCAGAACAGACACGTAGCCTCAAAAGAGAAAATTGGGTTAACTTGGGATTATTCGAGTTTAAGTTGAGAGCACGTTCAAATCCTGGCTTTAGAAATTCCCATGATTTCCATACAGACCCAACGCACACAATCGGCAAACCATGTGGTCCATCATATAATTCCTTAGGAAAAAATTCCACACTTTAAATTTACTTTAAACATATAAGATAGCATGCTCTCAAATATTAAAATATTTACCTGATGAATTTTTGGCTTTATAGCCATCAAGTGTTTTGCCAGTACTTCTCCAGCCATTTGAAATAAATGCTGACAAAGCTTATCTCCAGCCATGGCGCCATCCGAAAGTTTCCTCGTGAGGCTGGCATAAAATACCTTATCAAACTTCTCATAACTGTGCTCCAGTAGCTGTGATCTCATTGACAATGCGAAATGCTCTTTAATAGCATGCCAAACTACAGAAGTGTCGTATGGCGCCTTTATAAAGTTATCTTCGTCGTCCATGTACAGTTTAATTGCTCTGTTAGCTATCCACCAAGCTACCCAAGGATATAATTTATATCTCAGCCAAAAGCATAACTTTAAATTGAATGTTGGTGATTATGATAAAAACTTACCTGATCCTTCATCACCCAAAAGATATCCCCATCCCCCGCATCTTGCTTCACTTCCATCCGGATTCACAAGCAAGCAATTGGAACCCGTTCCAGAAATAACGACAATTCCACCTAATCAAAGAATTGCATATTTTATCAGAAATAAATATATTTGCGAGCATTACATGAACATTGCCTGGTATTTTCGCTTCACCTTGCATTGATGCAGCAGCTAACGGCCCTTTTGTGTCAGATGCAATTTCAATATGCTCAACATTTGCCATTTGCTTGCTCAGCATTTTCTTCAATTTCTTATTTGACATCTCATCTTCACAGCCACTTAGTGATAAACCCTGCATACATAATGGACGGCATAACAATTGTCTGGTGGTGATATTTTTTTCAGGAAAATTAATAATGACCTACCAGCCCAGATAACTGCTCATCTCCACACAATCCAGTGGCCTTCATAACAGCAATCGTAATTTCTTGAATTCGATCACAACTATTTTTTAGCCCCAGAGCCTGTTAGATAAATCATAATATTTTTAGTACATTGTTAAATAGAAATTTACTCCGTGAAAAACTTAAATACCCAAATATTTGATGCTGGAAGATTTTCAAGTTGCGTCAAAATATTTCCATTTTCGTCCACAATCACTGCTGAGGAGTGAGTTGCTCCACTAATTAAATTAAAATTAACTTTTTTTTATGTTTTATTACTTGCCAGAAATAAAATTTGCAAAATATTATCATTCACTTTACCCTTCGATTCCCACAAAATATCTTCGGTTAACCATTGCGCACCTGTTCTTTCCTTATGCACGTTTTATTAAGTTTACGAAATAAGTAAACGAATTTCACTTGTAAATTCAAGGAACTACAAATAGAAACTGAATCTCAAAAAGCTTTGGATTTGTATTTTAACAATATCCTTCCTTTAAAAAAGCAACAGATTTGTAATTCAATTTAGATTAGTCGCATTTATTCACCCATATATTCATTGCATCTCTGTATCAGCTTGATATTGAACTTGAACTTAAAAACGGACCTTCAATTAAATTGTATGATAAGGATGGTGGGATAACTTCTAATCAGTGATTATTCATATCAGAAAATGTGAGTGGCCGTTTTTAGTACGCAATAGTACGCATGCTAATCATGAACTTGATTCTTTTTAAACTAAAGCATATGACTACATTATTATTGAAAATTATTTCACATCTGGCCATCTCAATTATTATGTGAATTGGTGCTCCGTAAAACTAGAAAGGAGGACTGAAATAGCGTCACGTGACGTCATTATAAACTTCATTGTTTCCATCAGGCCATTCAATTGCTACAGCAGAATATTTTACAAACCTTGTCTTCTGCGTATCACTTTTTTAGTGTGTGATACACAATAAACTACCAAAATCATCTACTCTATTCTTTTTATCTGTATATTTACTGAAATTGTCACCGCTGGCGTCTGCTATATGTCCAAAATACTTTCAAACTATCATACCTGCATATGATCTGAATATGAATATCTTTTCACCTAGCTTTCAACTGGACATTCCACAAATATTAGCCGATTACATTCATAAGTGAGGATATAATTATATAAGCATCTCACCATTCTTTACTGCAGTAGGTGTATTGGTGTAGTTGCATCTCAGAGTTAACATTCATTTTACACTCAAGTGGTTTATCCAAACGGTGAAAGCTAATTGCAAGTAAAACAATATGTTGGAACATTAAACTTAACATGCTTTTTTACAATATTCTTTTAAAACTCCACGACATCGACAAATTCATAGACTTGCTGACCAATCTGAATATCTGTCTTCTCTCCATGCATTTTAATCTGGAAATCCAGTAAAATTTTGTATAAGTCCCCCATATTCATAACTTCAAAAGTTCATAACAAACGATACAAGAACATCCAAAAAATGTTTTTACTCAAAAAATCATGCCCATAAATAATTTTTTGCATAACCTTTCTCCTTACTGCCCACGCTATAACTCATCTCTATCATCGATTTATGAAATCTCCTTCGAATTATCCTTCTGTACAGATTCATCTTACACGTGCCAATCTAATTTCCAGTCACATAACCATATCAAGAGTAACATGCCTTACCAATGTATCCCCATCCATAATTTTTTGATCTACTTTTTCCAGCCAATATTCTTCACCGTCATATTTTTTAACAAAACTGTAGAAAAATCAGTTTAATCAAAAAAAGGAGAAAAAAGGATATGAAAAGCATTGACCAACGATATCTACCGAGATCCGAACGACGAAAAAAGATAATAATAGAATGAGCTCTTGAGTAATCACAGATCAAACCTTAGCAGTGCTAGTCATTGGTTGTCTACTCATATCAAATAAATGTCATCATCATATCAGTCATCGACATACAGTAAAGATCATCATGCATAGATATCACGAACAAAGCTGTCTCCAAAATTATTATTTAGTAAATCCTCTGTAAGCAAGTAGCTGAACACTAAAGATGCCTATCAAGATTATAAGCATCGACTTTATGTCTTCTGAAAACTTAAGAACACTTTCATGTGATTTGTCGACATAAAAGTGTTTGACATTGGGACCCATATGATATTTATGAGGTCACTTTGACTTAAAATTACACTTGATTCGATTTCCTAATATTTGTGGTGACAGACCAACAGAAAGACATGATAAAGTAAATTCTTCATGACTTTTGCTTACGCCTCTATTTCCACTTTGTAATAAGCAGGTACGAAATAAAGCTCCTATTTACTCAAATCTTCTTCCAGATATCAATATCATCGAAACCCTCATTTTGCACTTCTTATAGTCCGAATCATCCAGAAAGTTACTTAAAAAGTGGATAAGGTATACAAAAAACATATAAGCATCACTGAGCCCAAGCGAATCTGTTACTTTTTCGCACTTGAGCTTCTGCTTGCAGCATCCAGCATTTCACACCGACACTATTGACACAAATTTCCTGTTGATCATATTTGTATACCATGCTCATATGCATTTCCTTTAGGAAGCATTTAATTTAACATTAGCCTTATTGCCAATAAAGTACACATACATTCCATCTTATTCCTATCCCACTGCCTCTGGCACTCTCCTCATATTTCTCTGATATTCATAAAGAAATCCCTATATCGATCCTTAGACATTTTTTAACTCTTACCATTCATATATATTTATTTAACACTGAATATAGTCTCGTTTCTTCAAGAGATGTACAGTAACATACGCTAAGTAAGCAGAGGTATTTATTGGGAAGCTGCTGTGATGTCCTCATCGGTGATAGATGAGTTGCGAGGAACTCAAAACAAACACGAAGAGGCAAACTGCACAGTTTCCAGTAGAGATTCAAATCGTTTAGCCCAACCGAGCCCGAAAATAAGGACTATGGCTTATATTGTACAAACGGTCGTTCCCCGTTTCGTCTATTTTACTAATCAACTTTAGACGCATGGTTTTTTTATTTCGCTATTTATTACAGCCTCTTTCAAAAGTATGTTATGGGAACATGAAACAAACAGCTTTTTCCTTTCGAACAAATACCAAATAACTGTTTTAATGCCCTAAACTCAAAAACTCCTGAAATTTACAATTTTCAAATAGAACTTGCTTTAAAAAAATAAGCCGAGTAAACTTTAACATTACGCCTATTTGAACTTTTATGAGACTTAATATTTTTCTGGATCGGGCTTTTTTCTTGTGACCTTGAAAAGCGAATGAATGATCGGCCTTTTTAGGTTGGATTAAAGTAGTCAGGTTTTCTGGTCGAGCGGGCTTTTGAATATCGGGAAAATTTCAACCTCTACTTTTCCATACAAAACGAGTTCCCTTCTTTCCATTTTCGATCTTGCAAAAATGCCCAAACACAAAGCAAAGCATAAACTCTGAACTAGGTTGGCGTTGAAGAGGATGCTTATGCAGCTATTACACTCTCAGCTCTCCTCTGCTATGTATCATTCTATCAATGAAAAGAAACATCACTACCCACCTATATCCCTACCGCCACAACAAGTTTTCCGAATTCCTTGCTTGCATATATATTACTTGTATTTATATAAGGTTTTTTCCCTGTTACTTCACTTGCTACGAACCATGTACCCATGGGACCAGTTTTGGTTACCAGTGGTTAACAGCAACTTGAGTTTGCGTTACTTTCTCTCTCTCTCTCTCTCCTCTTTACTTTCTCCTCCTATATTTTTTCTTTCTTTCACTTTTTTCTCATTTCCTTTTTCCCTTCCTTCTCAGTCAGTCAGTCAGTCAGTCTGAGAATCTTGGTTTGTTCTGTTGGGTCGTTCGAGAGAGATGAGTTATTTCATTTTCTTAGTCAGTTCATCTTTATTTGCATAACATACTAACCAGCTAGCCATTTTTTTCTGCTAATTTTCACTTACTTTGACCATTATATTATTTTGACTTGTCAGAAATTTACAAGTCTTTTCACCTGAAATGGAGATCTTACCCCCTGCAACTGCTGCACCTGCAGTGGTAGCTGTTCCAAATGTCGCCAATCATATTCGCCCACCACCTTTTCTACCCATTCCAGAACCTTCAAATCTAAACGAGGGGCCAAGACGACCTTGCTGGATTTGGGCTATTGGAATTGCTGACGTTGTGGCTGTGATATTTTCAGCAGGAGTATTGGTGCATGACATGTACTTGAAGCAGTTTCACGGTAAGCCTAACTTCATTGTTTTTGCAAAATAAACGTTCCTTTCTCAGAAAACCTTGATACTGTAAACATTTCTTGTGTACAAAATACATCCTCCATTCTCTTATAATTTTTCTATGAACTGTTTTTAAAAGGTCCGGATATGTACTTTTGGTGGTTCTTTCTCGGCTCAGTTCTTGCAGTTATTAAACTGCTCATGGCTGTTGCTTTGTTGATCGGCTTACGACACGTAAGTTAAACATAAAATTTTAAAACTTAGTTCTGACAGCAGTGAATTCAATTGAAGATTTAAAATATTTCGTAGCTGGAAGCGAAGCGTCGGCTATGATTGATTTTAGCGTGTGTTGTCCGTCTGTCGCTCCGTGTCTGTAGTTTGCCTATAACAACACACCATAATAATTCAGCTTCGTCGCAATTATCGCCTTGGCAGTTGGTTTAATGCATGTATGTATTTCCTCTTTTTTTCTGTAGACGGATGAAAACTCAACCATTTGGTATAGCTACATGTGGCTCTACTTCCAGTACTTCTTTCTGCTCCAATCCTTTGTATACCTCGGCTTTGAAGTGATAAGCCCAAACTGGATGGACCGAATCGCTGTTTGGCCAAGATGGACGCACAGCTTCATTCTCGCATACCTCATGGAAGTTGCATCATTTACGTACAGGATCATGACCTTTCTCATTGTAAAGCACTATGTTCAGGAGTTGGAGGCCAATGAACGTTTCATCCACTCACGAGAGGGACCACCTGCTTAAAAAATAAAATCTGGCAAGCATACAAAACACCTCAAAGAACAAACTTTCAAGCATAACTATGCAAACTGAACTACTTTACGCACAAATTTAAGGTAATTTTTACGTGCATACGTATAAACTGACTACTCATATAGGCATATATATATGTACACCTACAAAATTGTAAGATACATAAAGTACACAACATGTTGGTGCAAAGGGCAAAAATTGACGTCCATGAAACGAATTATTAAGTATTACAATTGATCATCAAAGAATTTGTTCCTATTTCATATTTCTACTAAAATATTTCTCGATTGAACAATTCTAAACAATTGTTTTCAATATAAACTTGATAATATTAAAAAAAACAATTTTAGAAAGGAACCTGATTCCTGGAACAGGGAGAATTTTTTCGAGATTTTGCGACAAGGTGGTATTTTGATAATACGTATTTGTAACAGTCAATTTCATATTTATCTTTTTACTACAGTTACAAATTGTAGACAAGTTTTACTTTAGCAAAATACTATAATCATTCGAATATTTACCTAATGAAATGAAACATGATATATTTACTAGAATAGTTGATTGTGACAAACCAAGTAAAATGGCAATATCTGGAGTGGAAATGAACTGAAATTTTGTTATTAGGCCTAAATTTATATCCTGTAAAAATAGTACCTGTAAATACCATTGATTATACTGTAAAATATTTAATAATACTCGTGCGTATACAAAAACTGAATGAATAAACTAATTTCCTGATCTGATCTAATCAGCTTACGTTACGATAAGTCGCACGCATCCTCTGCAAAACATGCATACATTGCACTTGATCCCATTTCTCAACTATTCTAATCCCTAAGCATTACGTTATAATCCTTTCCACCAGTTTTACAGATTCTGCTGTTCCCATCACATAGCATCCTTCTCTCTACACAGCTTAAGGGAAGAACCAAAAAAATCTCGGAATCGAGTCTTCTTCCAGACAAAACTATTGATTTTCTTTTCTATCTAGCTCGTTCACAGCTCTACAATGCATCTTGCAAAAACATCTATTTTGGCAAATATGCACAGGGCTAATATACATATACCACACAATGTTCATATGAATGGCGTTGTGGTCCAGAGATATCCAGCATAGCAAACAACAGAGAAGCTCTAAAGGAAACTCGATTTTATAGAACTACAACTTTCGTTGTCAGTTCACATGTGTATTTCATTCATAGTTATGCTACAGCGTGTGGCTTGGCTTCAGTTTCCTGGTTGCTTTCACTCCTTTCTTTACTGACGACGACTTCTCTTCACGAGTCAACGAACTAACACGGAACCTTGTGCACGGATCTTATATTATATTGTATTATATTAAACCACTACTTATTTTCATTTATATTTTGAATCGGTATTCAAGTTATAAATAAAAACTAACCTAAACGTTTTGAAAAAAAATGGATATTTCAAGTTCTACTTTTAGACCAATTAATTATCCACCAGGTGAAAGTGATCGTCCTAATGATAAAAAATTTGGTAATTTTAACCAAGATCAAAATCATCACTACCAAGTTCCTAGAAAGAAAACTGAATTTCAAAAGAACACCGAGCTCCTGAAGGAAATGGAACGACAAAAAGAGTTAGAAAGGCTGCAGCAAATTGAACTACAACAGCAAATCGAGCGCATGCGGCAAATCCAACAAAGCGAACGTGAAAATCAATTTGGGCGAGATCAGCAAGTTAATCAACAGCAAAATTCTCAAGAGCAGCCAGATGGTGACCAGGGTGAACGCTATACAAAATCTCAAATACTGTATGGACAATGGTTACAAAGACAACGTCAGCTGGATCCAATACCCAGACCTTGGGCAATTTGGGCGATTGGGATTATCGATATTTTGTCAGTGGTGCCATCTGTCGCCCTGGTTGCAAATGATATGTTTATGAAACCACTTTCGGGTAAGCCTTGTTGACAAAGTTCCATTAAAATTGTAAAGGTTGAGCCAGAAATAAATTCAAACAGTACTTTTTGCTATTTCAGATCCAACCACACATCTTTGGCTATTTTTCAAGGTTTCTGTTTTCACTGTCATTCAACTGCTCATGGGAATTGGCTTGTTAAACGGTTTACGAAGCGTAATAGCAAATGATACAATTTCGTTACCATTCAAAATACATAAGTTACCAATTGGTTATGTAGTTTTCTTATTTTTTGTGTAATTAGAGGGACGATTCAAGTACTCTGTGGTACTGCAAAATGTGGATCTGGTGCCAAAGTATTTTCATCGTGGACTCCGGTTTCACTCTATTCAGTACCCTCATCTTGGCAGCACAAAGCACCACGCTACCACCAGACTTTACTGCTTTCTACACAGGACTAGCAGTAAAAGGCGCTTTTAGATTGATCTCACTCCTTCTCGTCATTCATTTCAAAAACAAGTTAAGAGAGTCTCAGAGAGTGTTCAAGGAGGCTTACAACAAACAGCAGGAGATTTACATGCAACAACAGCGACACAGTGACCACGCCAACACCATTCGGAGCTACAACTTCGACGACCAACAGCGCAATTCCGCAGGAGGCGACGTTATAAGCCCATACATCGCCGTTGTCATGGGACTCTGAATACCTTTGGGATATTTCATAAAAAGAAGACGTACTAAAAAGAAAGTTTACATGTACGTATGTTTCTACCTATGATTTCATAGTTTCTGGGTGAACTACTGTAACTACAATAATTAGTTCGTTTTTATGTGTGTATTCATGTTAGCGTGGTAACTAGAAGTCGCTGGTCGACAAAGTAGCATAAACTTCGTTGACTTGATAAATCCCGCTGGACTAAAGATTAAAACAGCTGCTAGTTAATAAAAAACCGTCGAAAATAATTACATTATATTTCTCTCTGTACTTATTAGATTTTTATCGCCTCCAATAAAACTTAGCTCAGCAACATGTAAATAATTCGACAGTTGGTACTCATACTTAATTACACCCACAGTATAAACAGCATAAATATTTATAGTCTTTTTATATAAACGACTACAATAAATCATATGTATACATAGCTATATATACATACATACACAAAAACGTGCGTACCTATGTAGCAACTTTACGAATATTTAAGCAGAAGTCTAAATATACACACTGTAAATCAATAGCCCTTTCTCTGAGTTAGATACGACGTGTATTTTATCATTGTGTATAATAATACTTTACCCAAATAACCTGTACTTTCTTTTCCCTTTCCAAATAACGTGTACAAGTGCGTATTTCCCATTTGTGAAATAAAGTTAGCACGTACTTGCTAATATATGTATTATGTTCAACTCTTTATTTTCCCCATCTTTACAACATGTTCATCACATCAGTTCAGTGTATTCACAAAAAGCTCTCTCTTTCTCTCAACTCATCTATCTCATCTCCATTTCTTTATCAAACTTGCTCACTCGCTCACCTAGCTTCCTTTTTTTGCTAGCTTTTCCCAACTCACCATCCCACTTTTACATTCTGTGTACACATTGCCAAACATTCTCTCTCTATAAAGTAGAGCAATTGGGTTGAGTTGAGCTGAAAAGTGTTGCTAAACAAGATCGAATGCTGCGAGAGAGAGAGAGAG